>JALGBA010000396.1:0-16251 GCA_023970755.1 Azemiops feae | reverse complement strand
AAATGAAAGATACATCCTGGCCTTACTTCTCATGGGGAGGTCGCATCCGGAATATATATGATTTTTCGGCTTCCCCAACCTGGGGGGAACCTGAATATATGTATACTTTTCGACTTTGAGGTCAGTTTCACATTTTGACTTTTCATGCTTTATTGGATTTTTTCCAAGGAATGCAAGATACATCCTGGCCTAACTTCTCAGGGGGAGGTCGCACCGGGAAAACATGGTTTTCCGGCTTCCCGAATTTGGCGGGAAACTGAATATATGTTTACTTTTCGAATTTGAGGTCAGTTTCATATTTTGACTTTTCATGCTTTATTGGATTTTTTCCAAGGAATGCAAGATACATCCTGGGCTAACTTCTGAGGGGGAGGTCGCATCCAGAAAACGTATGGTTTTTCGACTTCCCCAACCTGGCGGGAACCTGAATATATGTATACTTTTCGAATTTGAGGTCAGTTTCACATTTTGACTTTTCATGGTTTATTGGATTTTTGCCAACAAATGCAAGATACATCCTGGGCTAACGTCTCAGGGGGAGGTCGCATCCGGAAAATGTATGGTTTTTCGGCTTCCCCAACCTGGCGGGAACCTGAATATATGTATACTTTTCGAATTTGAGGTCAGTTTCACATTTTGACTATTCATGCTTTATTGGATTTTTGCCAACAAATGCAAGATACATCCTGGCCTAACTTCTCAGGGGGAGGTCGCACCGGGAAAACATATGGTTTTCCGGCTTCCCCAATTTGGCGGGAACCTGAATATATGTTTACTTTTCGAATTTGAGGTCAGTTTCATATTTTGACTTTTCATGCTTTATTGGATTTTTTCCTAGAATGCAAGATACATCCTTGGCTAACTTCTCAGGGGGAGGTCGCATCCGGAAAACATATGGTTTTTCGGCTTCCCCAACCTGGGGGGAACCTGAATATATATATACTTTTCGAATTTGAGGTCAGTTTCACATTTTGACTTTTCATGCTTTATTGGATTTTTGCCAACAAATGCAAGATACATCCTGGGCTAACTTCTCAGGGGGAGGTCGCATCCGGAAAATGTATGGTTTTTCGGCTTCCCCAACCTGGCAGGAACCTGAATATATGTACACTTTTCGAATTTGAGGTCAGTTTCACATTTTGACTTTTCACGCCCTATTGGATTTTTGCCAACAAATGAAAGATAAACCCTAGCTAACTTCTCAGGGGGAGGTCGTATCCGGAAAACATGGTTTTATGGCTTCCCCAACCTGGCGGCAACCTGAATATATGTATACTTTTCGACTTTGAGGTCAGTTTCACATTTTGACTTTTCATGCTTTATTGGATTTTTTCCAAGGAATGCAAGATACATCCTGGCCTAACTTCTCAGGGGGAGGTCGCACCGGGAAAACATGGTTTTCCGGCTTCCCGAATTTGGCGGGAAACTGAATATATGTTTACTTTTCGAATTTGAGGTCAGTTTCATATTTTGACTTTTCATGCTTTATTGGATTTTTTCCAAGGAATGCAAGATACATCCTGGCCTTACTTCTCATGGGGAGGTCGCATCCGGAAAACATATGATTTTTCGGCTTCCCCAACCTGGGGGGAACCTGAATATATGTATACTTTTTGAATTTGAGGTCAGTTTCACATTTTGACTTTTCATGCTTTATTGGATTTTTGCCAACAAATGAAAGATACATCCTGGCCTTACTTCTCATGGGGAGGTCGCATCCGGAATATATATGATTTTTCGGCTTCCCCAACCTGGGGGGAACCTGAATATATGTATACTTTTCGAATTTAAGTTCAGTTTCACATTTTGACTTTTCATGCCCTATTGGATTTTTGCCAACAAATGAAAGATAAACCCTAGCTAACTTCTCAGGGGGAGGTCGTATCCGGAAAACATGGTTTTATGGCTTCCCCAACCTGGCGGCAACCTGAATATATGTATACTTTTCGACTTTGAGGTCAGTTTCACATTTTGACTTTTCATGCTTTATTGGATTTTTTCCAAGGAATGCAAGATACATCCTGGCCTAACTTCTCAGGGGGAGGTCGCACCGGGAAAACATGGTTTTCCGGCTTCCCGAATTTGGCGGGAAACTGAATATATGTTTACTTTTCGAATTTGAGGTCAGTTTCATATTTTGACTTTTCATGCTTTATTGGATTTTTTCCAAGGAATGCAAGATACATCCTGGGCTAACTTCTGAGGGGGAGGTCGCATCCAGAAAACGTATGGTTTTTCGGCTTCCCCAACCTGGCGGGAACCTGAATATATGTATACTTTTCGAATTTGAGGTCAGTTTCACATTTTGACTTTTCATGCTTTATTGGATTTTTGCCAACAAATGCAAGATACATCCTGGGCTAACGTCTCAGGGGGAGGTCGCATCCGGAAAATGTATGGTTTTTCGGCTTCCCCAACCTGGCGGGAACCTGAATATATGTATACTTTTCGAATTTGAGGTCAGTTTCACATTTTGACTATTCATGCTTTATTGGATTTTTGCCAACAAATGCAAGATACATCCTGGGCTAACTTCTCAGCGGGAGGTCGCATCCGGAAAATGTATGGTTTTTCGGCTTCCCCAACCTGGCAGGAACCTGAATATATGCATACTTTTCGAATTTGAGGTCATTTTCACATTTTGACTTTTCATGCTTTATTGGATTTTTGCCAACAAATGCAAGATACATCCTGGGCTAACGTCTCAGGGGCAGGTCGCATCCAGAAAATGTATGGTTTTTCGGCTTCCCCAACCTGGCGGCAATCTGAATATATGTATACTTTTCGAATTTGAGGTCAGTTTCACATTTTGACATTTCATGCTTTATTGGATTTTTTCTAACAAATGCAAGATACCTCCTGGCCTAACTTCTCATGGGGAGGTCGCATCTGGAAAACATATGGTTTTTCGGCTTCCCCAACCTGGGGGGAACCTGAATATATATATTCTTTTCGAATTTGATGTCAGTTTCACATTTTGACTTTTCATGCTTTATTGGATTTTTGCCAACAAATGAAAGATAAACCCTGGCTAACTTCTCAGGGGGAGGTCGTATCCGGAAAACATGGTTTTTTGGCTTCCCCAACCTGGCGGGAACCTGAATATATGTATACTTTTCGAATTTGAGGTCAGTTTCACATTTTGACTATTCATGCTTTATTGGATTTTTGCCAACAAATGCAAGATACATCCTGGGCTAACTTCTCAGGGGGAGGTCGCATCCGGAAAATGTATGGTTTTTCGGCTTCTCCAACCTGGCAGGAACCTGAATATATGTATACTTTTCGAATTTGAGGTCAGTTTCATATTTTGACATTTCATGCTGTATTGGATTTTTGCTAAGAAATGCAAGATACATCCTGGCCTTACTTCTCAGGGGGAGGTCGCATCCGGAAAATGTATGGTTTTTCGGCTTCCCCAACCTGGCGGGAACCTGAATATATGTATACTTTTCGAATTTGAGGTCAGTTTCACATTTTGACTTTTCATGCTTTATTGGATTTTTTCCAAGAAATGCAAGATACATCCTGGCCTAACTTCTCAGGGGGAGGTCGCACCGGGAAAACATATGGTTCTTCTGCTTCCCCAACCTGGCGAGGAACCTGAATATATGTATACTTTTCGAATTTGAGGTCAGTTTCACATTTTGACTATTCATGCTTTATTGGATTTTTGCCAACAAATGCAAGATACATCCTGGGCTAACTTCTCAGGGGGAGGTCGCATCCGGAAAATGTATGGTTTTTCGGCTTCCCCAACCTGGCAGGAACCTGAATATATGTATACTTTTCGAATTTGAGATCAGTTTTACATTTTGACATTTCATGCTTTATTGGATTTTTGCTAACAAATGCAAGATACATCCTGGCCTTACTTCTCATGGGGAGGTCGCATCCGGAAAACATATGATTTTTCGGCTTCCCCAACCTGGGGGGAACCTGAATATATGTATACTTTTCGAATTTAAGTTCAATTTCACATTTTGACTTTTCATGCCCTATTGGATTTTTGCCAACAAATGAAAGATAAACCCTGGCTAACTTCTCAGGGGGAGGTCGTATCCGGAAAACATGGTTTTATGGCTTCCCCAACCTGGCGGTAACCTGAATATATGTATACTTTTCGACTTTGAGGTCAGTTTCACATTTTGACTTTTCATGCTTTATTGGATTTTTTTCAAGGAATGCAAGATACATCCTGGCCTAACTTCTCAGGGGGAGGTCGCACCGGGAAAACATGGTTTTCCGGCTTCCCCAATTTGGCGGGAACCTGAATATATGTTTACTTTTCGAATTTGAGGTCAGTTTCATATTTTGAGTTTTCATGGTTTATTGGATTTTTTCCAAGGAATGCAAGATACATCCTGGGCTAACTTCTGAGGGGGAGGTCGCATCCAGAAAACGTATGGTTTTTCGGCTTCCCCAACCTGGCGGGAACCTGAATATATGTATACTTCTCGAATTTGAGGCCAGTTTCACATTTTGACTTTTCATGCTTTATTGGATTTTTGCCAACAAATGCAAGATACATCCTGGGCTAACGTCTCAGGGGGAGGTCGCATCCGGAAAATGTATGGTTTTTCGGCTTCCCCAACCTGGCGGGAACATGAATATATGTATACTTTTCAAATTTGAGGTCAGTTTCACATTTTGACTATTCATGCTTTATTGGATTTTTGCCAACAAATGCAAGATACATCCTGGGCTAACTTCTCAGCGGGAGGTCGCATCCGGAAAATGTATGGTTTTTCGGCTTCCCCAACCTGGCAGGAACCTGAATATATGCATACTTTTCGAATTTGAGGTCAGTTTCACATTTTGACTTTTCATGCTTTATTGGATTTTTGCCAACAAATGCAAGATACATCCTGGGCTAACGTCTCAGGGGGAGGTCGCATCCGGAAAATGTATGGTTTTTCGGCTTCCCCAACCTGGCCGGAACCTGAATATATGTATACTTTTCGAATTTGAGGTCAGTTTCACATTTTGACATTTCATGCTTTATTGGATTTTTTCTAACAAATGCAAGATACCTCCTGGCCTAACTTCTCATGGGGAGGTCGCATATGGAAAACATATGGTTTTTCGGCTTTCCCAACCTGGGGGGAACCTGAATATATATATTCTTTTCGAATTTGATGTCAGTTTCACATTTTGACTTTTCATGCTTTATTGGATTTTTGCCAACAAATGAAAGATAAACCCTGGCTAACTTCTCAGGGGGAGGTCGTATCCGGAAAACATGGTTGTTTGGCTTCCCCAACCTGGCGGGAACCTGAATATATGTATACTTTTCGAATTTGAGGTCAGTTTCACATTTTGACTATTCATGCTTTATTGGATTTTTGCCAACAAATGCAAGATACATCCTGGGCTAACTTCTCAGGGGGAGGTCGCATCCGGAAAATGTATGGTTTTTCGGCTTCTCCAACCTGGCAGGAACCTGAATATATGTATACTTTTCGAATTTGAGGTCAGTTTCATATTTTGACATTTCATGCTGTATTGGATTTTTGCTAAGAAATGCAAGATACATCCTGGCCTTACTTCTCATGGGGAGGTCGCTTCCTGAAAACATATGGTTTTTCGGATTCCCCATCCTGGGGGGAACCTGAATATATGTATACTTTTCGAATTTGAGGTCAGTTTCACATTTTGACATTTCATGCTTTATTGGATTTTTGCCAACAAATGCAAGATACATCCTGCAAATTTTCATGGGGAGGCGAATCCGGAAAAACATATGATTTTTTCGGCTTCCCCCACCTTGGCGGGGAAAACTGAATCTATGTATACTTTTGACTTTGAGGGAGTTTCACATTTTTGACTTTCATGCTTTATTGGATTTTTGCAACAAATGAAAAGATAAACCTGGCAACTTCTCAGGGGAGGTCGTTCCGGAAAACATGGTTTTTTGGCTACCCAACCTGGCGGGCGGGAAACCTGACTATTAGATATACTTTTCGAATTGAGGTCAGTTCAACATTCTTGACTTTCATGCTTTATTGGATTTTTGCCAACAAATGCAAGATACAACCAGGGCTAACTTCTCAGGGGGAGGTCGCAGATGGAAAACATATGGTTTTTCGGATTCCCCAACCTGGGGGGAACATGAATATATGTATACTTTACGAATTTGAGGTCAGGTTCACATTTTGACTTTTCATGCTTTATTGGACTTTCATGCTTTATTGGATTTTTGCCAACAAATGCAAGATACAACCAGGGCTAACTTCTCAGGGGGAGGTCGCATCGGAAAACATATGGCTTTTCGGCTTCCCCAACCTGGGGGGAACCTGAATATATATATACTTTTCGAATTTGAGGTCAGTTTCACATTTTGACTTTTCATGCTTTATTGGATTTTTGCCAACAAATGCAAGATACATCCTGGGCTAACTTCTCAGGGGGAGGTCGCATCCGGAAAATGTATGGTTTTTCGGCTTCCCCAACCTGGCAGGAACCTGAATATATGTACACTTTTCGAATTTGAGGTCATTTTCACATTTTGACATTTCATGCTTTATTGGATTTTTGCTAACAAATGCAAGATACATCCTGGCCTTACTTCTCATGGGGAGGTCGCATCCGGAAAACATATGATTTTTCGGCTTCCCCAACCTGGGGGGAACCTGAATATATGTATACTTTTTGAATTTGAGGTCAGTTTCACATTTTGACTTTTCATGCTTTATTGGATTTTTGCCAACAAATGAAAGATACATCCTGGCCTTACTTCTCATGGGGAGGTCGCATCCGGAAAATATATGATTTTTCGGCTTCCCCAACCTGGGGGGAACCTGAATATATGTATACTTTTCGAATTTAAGTTCAGTTTCACATTTTGACTTTTCATGCCCTATTGGATTTTTGCCAACAAATGAAAGATAAACTCTAGCTAACTTCTCAGGGGGAGGTCGTATCCGGAAAACATGGTTTTATGGCTTCCCCAACCTGGCGGCAACCTGAATATATGTATACTTTTCGACTTTGAGGTCAGTTTCACATTTTGACTTTTCATGCTTTATTGGATTTTTTCCAAGGAATGCAAGATACATCCTGGCCTAACTTCTCAGGGGGAGGTCGCACCGGGAAAACATGGTTTTCCGGCTTCCCCAATTTGGCGGGAAACTGAATATATGTTTACTTTTCGAATTTGAGGTCAGTTTCATATTTTGACTTTTCATGCTTTATTGGATTTTTTCCAAGGAATGCAAGATACATCCTGGGCTAACTTCTGAGGGGGAGGTCGCATCCAGAAAACGTATGGTTTTTCGGCTTCCCCAACCTGGCGGGAACCTGAATATATGTATACTTTTCGAATTTGAGGTCGGTTTCACATTTTGACTATTCATGCTTTATTGGATTTTTGCCAACAAATTCAAGATACATCCTGGGCTAACTTCTCAGCGGGAGGTCGCATCCGGAAAATGTATGGTTTTTCGGCTTCCCCAACCTGGCAGGAACCTGAATATATGCATACTTTTCGAATTTGAGGTCATTTTCACATTTTGACTTTTCATGCTTTATTGGATTTTTGCCAACAAATGCAAGATACATCGTGGGCTAACGTCTCAGGGGCAGGTCGCATCCAGAAAATGTATGGTTTTTCGGCTTCCCCAACCTGGCGGCAATCAGAATATATGTATACTGTTCGAATTTGAGGTCAGTTTCACATTTTGACATTTCATGCTTTATTGGATTTTTTCTAACAAATGCAAGATACCTCCTGGCCTAACTTCTCATGGGGAGGTCGCATCTGGAAAACATATGGTTTTTCGGCTTCCCCAACCTGGGGGGAACCTGAATATATATATTCTTTTCGAATTTGATGTCAGTTTCACATTTTGACTTTTCATGCTTTATTGGATTTTTGCCAACAAATGAAAGATAAACCCTGGCTAACTTCTCAGGGGGAGGTCGTATCCGGAAAACATGGTTTTTTGGCTTCCGCAACCTGGCGGGAACCTGAATATATGTATACTTTTCGAATTTGAGGTCAGTTTCACATTTTGACTATTCATGCTTTATTGGATTTTTGCCAACAAATGCAAGATACATCCTGGGCTAACTTCTCAGGGGGAGGTCGCATCCGGAAAATGTATGGTTTTTCGGCTTCTCCAACCTGGCAGGAACCTGAATATATGTATACTTTTCGAATTTGAGGTCAGTTTCATATTTTGACTTTTCATGCTTTATTGGATTTTTCCCAAGAAATGCAAGATACATCCTGGCCTAACTTCTCAGGGGGAGGTGGCACCGGGAAAACATATGGTTCTTCTGCTTCCCCAATGTGGGAGGAACCTGAATATATGTATACTTTTCGAATTTGATGTCAGATTCACATTTTGACTTTTCATGCTTTATTGGATTTTTGCCAACAAATGAAAGATAAACCCTGGCTAACTTCTCAGGGGGAGGTCGTATCCGGAAAACATGGTTTTTTGGCTTCCCCAACCTGGCGGGAACCTGAATATATGTATACTTTTCGAATTTGAGGTCAGTTTCACATTTTGACTATTCATGCTTTATTGGATTTTTGCCAACAAATGCAAGATACATCCTGGGCTAACTTCTCAGGGGGAGGTCGCATCCGGAAAATGTATGGTTTTTCGGCTTCTCCAACCTGGCAGGAACCTGAATATATGTATACTTTTCAAATTTGAGCTCAGTTTCATATTTTGACATTTCATGCTGTATTGGATTTTTGCTAAGAAATGCAAGATACATCCTGGCCTTACTTCTCATGGGGAGGTCGCATCCGGAAAATGTATGGTTTTTCGGCTTCCCCAACCTGGGGGGAACCTGAATATATGTATACTTTTCGAATTTGAGGTCAGTTTCACATTTTGACTTTTCATGCTTTATTGGATTTTTCCCAAGAAATGCAAGATACATCCTGGCCTAACTTCTCAGGAGGAGGTGGCACCGGGAAAACATATGGTTCTTCTGCTTCCCCAATGTGGGAGGAACCCGAATATATGTATACTTTTCGAATTTGAGGTCAGTTTCACATTTTGACTATTCATGCTTTATTGGATTTTTGCCAACAAATGCAAGATACATCCTGGCCTTACTTCTCATGGGGAGGTCGCATCCGGAAAACATATGATTTTTCGGCTTCCCCAACCTGGGGAAAACCTGAATATATGTATACTTTTCGAATTTGAGGTGAGTTTCACATTTTGACTTTTCATGCTTTATTGGATTTTTGCCAACAAATGAAAGATAAACCCTTGCTAACTTCTCAGGCGGAGGTCGTATCCGGAAAACATGGTTTTTTGGCTTCCCCAACCTGGCGGGAACCTGAATATATGTATACTTTTCGAATTTGAGGTCAGTTTCACATTTTGACTTTTCATGCTTTATTGGATTTTTGCCAACAAATGCAATATACATCCTGGCCTAACTTCTCAGGGGGAGGTCGCACCGGGAAAACATATGGTTTTCCGGCTTCCCCAATTTGGCGGGAACCTGAATATATGTTTACTTTTCGAATTTGAGGTCAGTTTTACATTTTTACATTTCATGCTTTATTGGATTTTTGCTAACAAATGCAAGATACATCCTGGCCTTACTTCTCATGGGGAGGTCGCATCCGGAAAACATATGATTTTTCGGCTTCCCCAACCTGGGGGGAACCTGAATATATGTATACTTTTTGAATTTGAGGTCAGTTTCACATTTTGACTTTTCATGCTTTATTGGATTTTTGCCAACAAATGCAAGATACATCCTGGCCTAACTTCTCAGGGGGAGGTCGCACCGGGAAAACATGGTTTTCCGGCTTCCCCAATTTGGCGGGAACCTGAATATATGTTTACTTTTCGAATGTGAGGTCAGTTTCATATTTTGACTTTTCATGCTTTATTGGATTTTTTCCTAGAATGCAAGATACATCCTTGGCTAACTTCTCAGGGGGAGGTCGCATCCGGAAAACATATGGTTTTTCGGCTTCCCCAACCTGGGGGGAACCTGAATATATATATACTTTTCGAATTTGAGGTCAGTTTCACATTTTGACTTTTCATGCTTTATTGGATTTTTGCCAACAAATGCAAGATACATCGTGGGCTAACGTCTCAGGGGCAGGTCGCATCCAGAAAATGTATGGTTTTTTCGGCTTCCCCAACCTGGCGGCAATCAGAATATATGTATACTTTTCGAATTTGAGGTCAGTTTCACATTTTGACATTTCATGCTTTATTGGATTTTTTCTAACAAATGCAAGATACCTCCTGGCCTAACTTCTCATGGGGAGGTCGCATCGGGAAAACATATGGGTTTTTCAGCTTCCCCAACCTGGAGGGAACTGACTATATATATTCTTTTCCATTTTGATGTCAGGTTTCACATTTGGACTTTTCATGCTTTATTGGATTTTTGCCAACAAATTGAAAGATAAACCCGGCTAACGTCTCAGGGGGAGGTCGCATCCGGATAATGTATGGTTTTTCGGCTTCCCCAACCTGGCGGGAACCTGAATATATGTATACTTTTCGAATTTGAGGTCAGTTTCACATTTTGACTATTCATGCTTTATTGGATTTTTGCCAACAAATGCAAGATACATCCTGGCCTAACTTCTCATGGGGAGGTCGCATCCGGAAAACATATGATTTTTCGGCTTCCCCAACCTGGGGAAAACCTGAATATATGTATACTTTTCGAATTTGAGGTGAGTTTCACATTTTGACTTTTCATGCTTTATTGGATTTTTGCCAACAAATGAAAGATAAACCCTGGCTAACTTCTCAGGGGGAGGTTGTATCCGGAAAACATGGTTTTTTGGCTTCCCCAACCTGGCTGGAACCTGAATATATGTATACTTTTCGAATTTGAGGTGAGTTTCACATTTTGACTTTTCATGCTTTATTGGATTTTTGCCAACAAATGCAAGATACATCCTGGCCTAACTTCTCAGGGGGAGGTCGCATCCGGAAAATGTATGGTTTTTCGGCTTCCCCAAACTGGCAGGAACCTGAATATATGTATACTTTTCGAATTTGAGGTCATCTCATATTTTGAATTTCATGCTTATTGGATTTTGATAAGATGCACAAGATACATCCTGGCACTCCTTTTTTTTTTTAAAAAACTTCTCAGGGGGAGGTCGTATCCGGAAAACATGGTTTTTTGGCTTCCCCAACCTGGCGGGAACCTGAATATATGTATACTTTTCGAATTTGAGGTCAGTTTCACATTTTGACTTTTCATGCTTTATTGGATTTTTGCCAACAAATGCAAGATACATCCTGGCCTAACTTCTCAGGGGGAGGTCGCACCAGGAAAACATATGGTTTTCCGGCTTCCCCAATTTGGCGGGAACCTGAATATATGTTTACTTTTCGAATTTGAGGTCAGTTTTACATTTTTACATTTCATGCTTTATTGGATTTTTGCTAACAAATGCAAGATACATCCTGGCCTTACTTCTCATGGGGAGGTCGCATCCGGAAAACATATGATTTTTCGGCTTCCCCAACCTGGGGGGAACCTGAATATATGTATACTTTTCGAATTTAAGTTCAGTTTCACATTTTGACTTTTCATGCCCTATTGGATTTTTGCCAACAAATGAAAGATAAACCCTGGCTAACTTCTCAGGGGGAGGTCGTATCCGGAAAACATGGTTTTATGGCTTCCCCAACCTGGCGGCAACCTGAATATATGTATACTTTTCGACGTTGAGGTCAGTTTCACATTTTGACTTTTCATGCTTTATTGGATTTTTTCCAAGGAATGCAAGATACATCCTGGCCTAACTTCTCAGGGGGAGGTCGCACCGGGAAGACATGGTTTTCCGGCTTCCCCAATTTGGCGGGAACCTGAATATATGTTTACTTTTCGAATTTGAGGTCAGTTTCATATTTTGAGTTTTCATGCTTTATTGGATTTTTTCCAAGGAATGCAAGATACATCCTGGGCTAACTTCTGAGGGGGAGGTCGCATCCAGAAAACGTACGGTTTTTCGGCTTCCCCAACCTGGCGGGAACCTGAATATATGTATACTTTTCGAATTTGAGGTCAGTTTCACATTTTGACTTTTCATGCTTTATTGGATTTTTGCCAACAAATGCAAGATACATCCAGGGCTAACGTCTCAGGGGGAGGTCGCATCCGGAAAATGTATGGTTTTTCGGCTTCCCCAACCTGGCGGGAACCTGAATATATGTATACTTTTCGAATTTGAGGTCAGTTTCACATTTTGACTATTCATGCTTTATTGGATTTTTGCCAACAAATGCAAGATACCTCCTGGCCTAACTTCTCATGGGGAGGTCGCATCTGGAAAACATATGGTTTTTCGGCTTCCCCAACCTGGGGGGAACCTGAATATATATATTCTTTTCCAATTTGATGTCAGTTTCACATTTTGACTTTTCATGCTTTATTAGATTTTTGCCAACAAATGAAAGATAAACCCTGGCTAACTTCTCAGGGGGAGGTCGTATCCGGAAAACATGGTTTTTTGGCTTCCCCAACCTGGCGGGAACCTGAATATATGTATACTTTTCGAATTTGAGGTCAGTTTCACATTTTGACTATTCATGCTTTATTGGATTTTTGCCAACAAATGCAAGATACATCCTGGGCTAACTTCTCAGAGGGAGGTCGCATCCGGAAAATGTATGGTTCTCCTGCTTCCACAACGTGGGAGGAACCTGAATATATGTATACTTTTCGAATTTGAGGTCAGTTTCACATTTTGACTTTCATGCTTTATTGGATTTTTGCCAACAAATGCAAGATACATCCTGGCCTTACTTCTCATGGGGAGGTCGCATCCGGAAAACATATGATTTTTCGGCTTCCCCAACCTGGGGAAAACCTGAATATATGTATACTTTTCGAATTTGAGGTGAGTTTCACATTTTGACTTTTCATGCTTTATTGGATTTTTGCCAACAAATGAAAGATAAACCCTGGCTAACTTCTCAGGGGGAGGTTGTATCCGGAAAACATGGTTTTTTGGCTTCCCCAACCTGGCTGGAACCTGAATATATGTATACTTTTCGAATTTGAGGTGAGTTTCACATTTTGACTTTTCATGCTTTATTGGATTTTTGCCAACAAATGCAAGATACATCCTGGCCTAACTTCTCAGGGGGAGGTCGCATCCGGAAAATGTATGGTTTTTCGGCTTCCCCAAACTGGCAGGAACCTGAATATATGTATACTTTTCGAATTTGAGGTCAGTTTCACATTTTGACTTTTCATGCTTTATTGGATTTTTGCCAACAAATGAAAGATAAACCCTGGCTAACTTCTCAGGCGGAGGTTGTATCCGGAAAACATGGTTTTTTGGCTTCCCCAACCTGGCGGGAACCTGAATATATGTATACTTTTCGAATTTGAGGTCAGTTTCACATTTTGACTTTTCATGCTTTATTGGATTTTTGCCAACAAATGCAAGATACATCCTGGCCTAACTTCTCAGGGGGAGGTCGCACCGGGAAAACATATGGTTTTCCGGCTTCCCCAATTTGGCGGGAACCTGAATATATGTTTACTTTTCGAATTTGAGGTCAGTTTCATATTTTGACTTTTCATGCTTTATTGGATTTTTTCCTAGAATGCAAGATACATCCTTTGCTAACTTCTCATGGGGAGGTCGCATCCGGAAAACATATGGTTTTTCGGCTTCCCCAACCTGGGGGGAACCTGAATATATATATACTTTTCGAATTTGAGGTCAGTTTCACATTTTGACTTTTCATGCTTTATTGGATTTTTGCCAACAAATGCAAGATACATCCTGGGCTAACTTCTCATGGGGAGGTCGCATCCGGAAAATGTATGGTTTTTCGGCTTCCCCAAACTGGCAGGAACCTGAATATATGTATACTTTTCGAATTTGAGGTCAGTTTCACATTTTGACTTTTCATGCTTTATTGGATTTTTGCCAACAAATGAAAGATAAACCCTGGCTAACTTCTCAGGGGGAGGTCGTATCCGGAAAACATGGTTTTTTGGCTTCCCCAACCTGGCGGGAACCTGAATATATGTATACTTTTCGAATTTGAGGTCAGTTTCACATTTTGACTTTTCATGCTTTATTGGATTTTTGCCAACAAATGCAAGATACATCCTGGCCTAACTTCTCAGGGGGAGGTCGCACCAGGAAAACATATGGTTTTCCGGCTTCCCCAATTTGGCGGGAACCTGAATATATGTTTACTTTTCGAATTTGAGGTCAGTTTTACATTTTTACATTTCATGCTTTATTGGATTTTTGCTAACAAATGCAAGATACATCCTGGCCTTACTTCTCATGGGGAGGTCGCATCCGGAAAACATATGATTTTTCGGCTTCCCCAACCTGGGGGGAACCTGAATATATGTATACTTTTCGAATTTAAGTTCAGTTTCACATTTTGACTTTTCATGCCCTATTGGATTTTTGCCAACAAATGAAAGATAAACCCTGGCTAACTTCTCAGGGGGAGGTCGTATCCGGAAAACATGGTTTTATGGATTCCCCAACCTGGCGGCAACCTGAATATATGTATACTTTTCGACTTTGAGGTCAGTTTCACATTTTGACTTTTCATGCTTTATTGGATTTTTTCCAAGGAATGCAAGATACATCCTGGCCTAACTTCTCAGGGGGAGGTCGCACCGGGAAAACATGGTTTTCCGGCTTCCCCAATTTGGCGGGAACCTGAATATATGTTTACTTTTCGAATTTGAGGTCAGTTTCATATTTTGAGTTTTCATGGTTTATTGGATTTTTTCCAAGGAATGCAAGATACATCCTGGGCTAACTTCTGAGGGGGAGGTCGCATCCAGAAAACGTATGGTTTTTCGGCTTCCCCAACCTGGCGGGAACCTGAATATATGTATACTTTTCGAATTTGAGGTCAGTTTCACATTTTGACTATTCATGCTTTATTGGATTTTTGCCAACAAATGCAAGATACCTCCTGGCCTAACTTCTCATGGGGAGGTCGCATCTGGAAAACATATGGTTTTTCGGCTTCCCCAACCTGGGGGGAACCTGAATATATATATTCTTTTCCAATTTGATGTCAGTTTCACATTTTGACTTTTCATGCTTTATTGGATTTTTGCCAACAAATGAAAGATAAACCCTGGCTAACTTCTCAGGGGGAGGTCGTATCCGGAAAACATGGTTTTTTGGCTTCCCCAACCTGGCGGGAACCTGAATATATGTATACTTTTCGAATTTGAGGTCAGTTTCACATTTTGACTATTCATGCTTTATTGGATTTTTGCCAACAAATGCAAGATACATCCTGGGCTAACTTCTCAGGGGGAGGTCGCATCCGGAAAATGTATGGTTCTTCTGCTTCCCCAACGTGGGAGGAACCTGAATATATGTATACTTTTCGAATTTGAGGTCAGTTTCACATTTTGACTATTCATGCTTTATTGGATTTTTGCCAACAAATGCAAGATACATCCTGGCCTTACTTCTCATGGGGAGGTCGCATCCGGAAAACATATGATTTTTCGGCTTCCCCAACCTGGGGAAAACCTGAATATATGTATACTTTTCGAATTTGAGGTGAGTTTCACATTTTGACTTTTCATGCTTTATTGGATTTTTGCCAACAAATGAAAGATAAACCCTGGCTAACTTCTCAGGGGGAGGTCGTATCCGGAAAACATGGTTTTTTGGCTTCCCCAACCTGGCGGGAACCTGAATATATGTATACTTTTCGAATTTGAGGTCAGTTTCACATTTTGACTTTTCATGCTTTATTGGATTTTTGCCAACAAATGCAAGATACATCCTGGCCTAACTTCTCAGGGGGAGGTCGCACCGGGAAAACATATGGTTTTCCGGCTTCCCCAATTTGGCGGGAACCTGAATATATGTTTACTTTTCGAATTTGAGGTCAGTTTCACATTTTGACTATTCATGCTTTATTGGATTTTTGCCAACAAATGCAAGATACATCCTGGCCTTACTTCTCATGGGGAGGTCGCATCCGGAAAACATATGATTTTTCGGCTTCCCCAACCTGGGGAAAACCTGAATATATGTATACTTTTCGAATTTGAGGTGAGTTTCACATTTTGACTTTTCATGCTTTATTGGATTTTTGCCAACAAATGAAAGATAAACCCTGGCTAACTTCTCAGGGGGAGGTCGTATCCGGAAAACATGGTTTTTTGGCTTCCCCAACCTGGCGGGAACCTGAATATATGTATACTTTTCGAATTTGAGGTCAGTTTCACATTTTGACTTTTCATGCTTTATTGGATTTTTGCCAACAAATG
>JALGBA010000395.1:0-187658 GCA_023970755.1 Azemiops feae | reverse complement strand
CTATCTAACAAAATGAAATTCAATGGTGAAAAAAGTAAGGTTCTACATTTAGGCAAGAAAAACCAAATATACAGGTATAGTATAGGGGGTACCTTGCTCAATAGTAGTAACTGTGAGAGGGACCTCGGAGTCCTAGTGGACAATCACTTAAATATGAGCCAGCAGTGTGCTGCAGCTGCCAAAAAAGCCAACACAGTGCTAGGCTGCATTAACAGAGGGATAGAATCAAGATCACGTGAAGTATTAATACCACTTTACAATGCCTTGGTAAGGCCACACTTGGAATACTGCGTCCAGTTTTGGTCACCACGATGTAAAAAAGATGTTGAGACTCTAGAAAGAGTACAGAGAAGAGCAACAAAGATGATTAGGGGACTGGAGGCTAAAACATATAAGGAATGGCTGCTGGAATTGGGTATGTCTAGTTTAATGAAGAGAAGGACGAGGGGGGACATGATAGCAATATTGCAATATCTCAGGGGCTGCCACAAAGAAGAGGGAGTTAAGCTATTTTCCAAAGTGCCTGAAGGCAGGACAAGAAGCAATGGATGGAAACTAATAAAGGAGAGAAGCAACCTAGAACTAAGGAGAAACTTCCTGACAGTTAGAACAATTAACTAGTGGAACAACCTGCCTCCAGAAGCAGTGAATGCTCCAACACTGGAAGTTTTTTAAAAGAGACTGGACAGCCATTTGTCTGAAATGGTATACGGTTTCCTGCCTGAGCAGGGGGTTCGACTAGATGACCTCCAAGGTTCCTTCCAACTTTATTATTATTATTATTATATATTATAACAATTATAATTATATATATATATATAATATTCAGAGCAAGAGGAACATGTCTCTTCCTCTTGCTCCAAGACATATGAGCTATTTTTTGTCAAAATATCCAAAGTGACTCATCAGCAAGACACATGCAAAACAGATAAAATAGAAGGCCACATAAGATCAACCCAAAGGACTATTAATAACAAACAGTGGAATCGTATGAATAAAGATTTGCAACCAGTAAATCAGATAAAGTACATAGTGAATGAAGTATTGCAATCAAATTAATAATAGCTGTTGGATCACCTACAGTACATGTTCAATGCGCTGGGTTCAAAATAGGTGACTTAGAGACCCTTAGCAAAAGAACCAATGTGTGCAGAGATAAAGACATGTTCCTACCTCATTTTTTATTTCAGAGAATTTGGTAGTTAGTAGTGTCTACTCTATGTTTACTTTTTATATAACAATTTTTCTAAAAACTAAAAGAACCCCTAATCCTTTAAACCAGGGATTTAAAAGCCATGGCCTATTCGGAATTGGGCCATGTGAGTAGCTGGCTGGAGCAGGGTCCAATTCTCCTCTCCCACCTCCCAGCTGGGCCACCAAGCCACATAGGTCAGGGACTGCTGCTTTAAACCACTCTAATGGAAACTGCACCAACTGTTTCTACCTTTTCTCTTTCTCTTTTTTTCACCTTCCTAGCTTTGAACTAGTGTTACAACTAGAACTGCACAGTCTTAAACTGTGACTATGCTGTATAATTAGTGACTTTATCTTAAACCACTCCCCCCTCCATAATTTCCACTGTGCTATTTGTATTCTTCACTACCACTATATAGTTAATATTGTCATTGTTATTGAGCTACCCCCTGTAACCAAAAGATTTTCTTCCTGATTAGTCCTGGCCTTACATAAACCTCAGAACCAATATAATGCACTGTGTGTTTTTGTATTCATATTTATATTCCAACATTTATACATTTATTTGAACCTTATTTATATTTTTAGTTCATTTGCAAAGTTTTCAGTCTGCTATAATTTTCAACGTCCCGAATAATACTATTTTCAATCAAATGGCCATAATGTCTAAATATGAAATAGCTACACTTGAAAGCCCTAGATTTTTGCCACCCTCAAAGAGTATCACACTTATTATTATATGAATCAGAATTTCATTGTGTCAGAAGAACTGTCACTTGAATCATATTCTATTCATTATACTAGTGGAAAGATGGGGGCAAAAGAGGACACCAGTTTAGTTCATTTCATCTTACCTTCATTGCTATCTCTAGGTTTTCTCTTAAACGGAGAAGCCAAATCTAGGAGATTAGACTTTCCCCTAAAATATTGTTTATTCTACTTTATCTAGAGCAGCCAACTGTACCCTATTTCGCAGTCTTCTCATTTCTATTTTAAACTTATCTATTTTGTTTCAGTGATTTATATGTACTTACCTTCTGATCTCTAGGAAGACCATTTTGGTTGTACTTTGTTCCAGTCTGTAAGGTAACTTCTATTTTATTAAGTATTCATCTCACTATATCAGTACATGAGGTTTATTAGAGCTTGTATAACAGTGCATAACAGCACATCATTTTCTTTGTAATCTGGGTTGCTATGGGCATTTCAAATCTACATCTGCAACTTTAAAATGGCTACTTTGAGTTATATTTATTTTATACTTTAGAAAGAATTATTTATCACTAATAGAAGGACAACTGGCTGAGTACATACCATTACACCTTTCAAAATTATGCCTTGTGAAATGCACCGTAAAACTCCATTCATACTTTATTACACTTCAAATCTGGCCTTGCTTCAGTTTTTCATACGTTATCTAATGAACGTACACTCTTGAATTCTTGTATCTTGTCAGGATTAAGTCTCAATTTATTAATGTCATTCAGCTATTCAGTTCATAAATTCAGTTGCTGCTGCTTTCACATTTGTTGCGGAGGAAAATAGTTGGGCTGTGCATCAGTTTTGGCAGAATCCCAAATCCCGAGCCTACGCTTCTTTGAGTGGATTCTGTAGCTTTATGAAGCAAAGCCAGAACAGAGTAAGTTACCCACATTAATTCAAGTCTGTCATGAAATTAGAACTTCTAGATACTGAAGAAAGGGAGATATTTTGTCAGCAAAATAAACAAATGAGCAAACAAATACATGTTAAATAATTTTTTTAAAAAACTACTTTCTATCTATCCACAACGTGGGAAAGGAAGTTGACTGACTGATGGGTCTACTTTTAAATCCCCAAAAACAGTTTATCAAGAGTTATTCAATCTTAGTTGAATGTGAAGGCATGCTAAGCATTTTGCCTGTAAATGTCAAATCATATATATTAAATTAAAGAACTTGAGTTATTTTGCAGTGTATGCCTCTATTAATGTTTGAGGAAAACATACAAGGATTGGAGTAATGAATGACCATATTTCAGTTCATAAGAAAGGACAAAGATTTAATTCACCAAAGGATGCATTGCAACAAGAGATGGCAGAGGAGGAGAATAAAGTGAAGAAATAAGGGATCAAGGCAGGTGCAGAGAGGGATTACTAGAAGCAAACAATCAAGAAGTTATTCTGCCCTGTTTGAATCCTGAAATGTCTTTAAGACCCTTGGCAGAAGAAGAAGAAGAAGAAGGAAGCAGTGCTGTACAGGAAAAAGGGTGGATCTCTGAAGAACACAAGAGATACAGCTGCACCCTGTAAGATGATGAAATGTTATGGCTGTTGTTCACTAGTTACTATGACAAACAGAAACCAGCCTGGGCATCCAGACCAAATGCTTCATAAAGTGTGCTGATTGGCAGAAATAAGAATTAGGGTTTTGAAGAACAGGGACAAGTCTTCTCAAGCCCATTGACAATTATATCCCCTTATTAATCCATGTGGAGACAAAGAATACTACCTAGAGGAGTCATGACTATGAAAATCTAGAAAGGAAGTTTGATAACGCTTTTACCCAATTTTTAAGTCCCTGGAGAAAAAAAAGAGAGGGAAGAATATTACAAATGAATGGGTTTATAAACAAATGAATAAAAGACTATAAGTGTTGATATTTTAATGAGCCTTATTTTAATGAAAAATTGTACTGGACATTGAAAGAATCCATTTCTGGTCAGAAATTTAATTAAATGAATTTAACAGTGCTATACAGAATATCTGGATTAAAATAGGTGGAGGAAAATATGCTTTTTGTCCACCACTGGCTAGCCAATGAAAAGGAACATATAAATTATGCGCTCCATATTAAAACTGAAGATCTGCAGAAGTGACATGGAATGATCTGTTAGTTTTGACCTGGGGAAAGGTTTACTTTCAGTCATGAAAAATCACTATATCCCAGCCCAACCTTACAGCATTGTTATGAAGGAAAATTGAAGGACGGAGTGCTATATTTGACAAAATATAAATCTTCTGAATCAAATAGATAAATAGGCAACTCTAATGAAAATTGGAAGATGCTCTACTCAGTATGGTCATTCCAGGAAATTACCAATTTACCTTGCTGACCACTTTCTTCTATAAATGGCACATATAAAAGGCACATCTGATTCTAAACAAGGAAAATACAATGAAAGAAGTGCATGTGGCATGAAAACTGAGTAAATATGGACATATAATGCCAAATGAACTTCAAGAAAGCAGATTTTAATAAATCTAGATAAATTAAAAATAGGGTTCCAGGACAGCAGGCTGTAATATTTGTATTATCTGCACTTCTTCCTGACCTGTATACTGCACGAGCCAGAAAGAGAGCTGTGAAAATATCTACAGACCCCTCACATCCTGGACATAAACTGTTTCAACCTCTTCCTTCAAGACGATGTTACATGGCATTGCACACCAAAACAACCAACACAGTTCCCCCCCCCCATGCTATCACTTTGCTAAACAACTGTCTATGTTCTAGGATGTCAGACCACCTGAGAAATCTCTTTCCCTTCCATCCTTGCTTAACCAATGAACAGAACAGAAAAGAATAGAATAGAATTCTTAGTGATAAATCAAATCATAATCATAAATACAATCATCATGAAATACAAGATATAAACTCAATGATAGTCATAGGCTACTAAATAAGCAAACAATATAAATCATAATAGGATACTAAATAAAGGCAATCAACATAAATCATGAGATACAAACAGCAAAGTTATATTCATAAGAAGCTAAGAAAATAGCTAATAGGAAAGATGAAAAGATGAGAAAGATAATAGATAATATAGCCCTACTAGGTGGTTTGACATCCTAGGGCAGGGATAGGCAACCTTGGCTCTTTTATGACTCGTGGACTTCAACTCCCAGAATTCCTGAGTCAGCATAGCATAGCTGACTCAGGAATTCTGGGAGTTGAAGTCCACGAGTCATAAAAGAGCCAAGGTTGCCTACCCCTGTCCTAGGGCATAGAAGTGTTGTGAGAATTAGTAGTTTAGCAGAGTGATAGCATGGGGAAAAAACTTTGTGTCTGGTTGTTCTGGCATACAATGCCCTATAGTGTCATCTTGAGGGAAGAAGTTGAAACAGTTTACATCCAGGATGTGAGGGGGTCTATAGATATTTGCAAAGCCTGATTTCTGGATCATGCAGTATACAGGCCATCTTATTAAATTCTCTGCACATCAGAACTTTTTGGGGGTGCAGTCACAGAAGCTTACACCGGATCCAATGCTTTCATCAAATTCTACCACAATACAAGCACCATCTTTTTCATATGTGTATGTTGCAATACTTATTTCATCATTTGCCTTCCCTAGACTTTGTGTACAATTATCATTGACAATTGGATTACTGCAATATACTCTATATGGACTGTCCTTGTAAATCACCTGGAAACTGTAACTGGGCCAGAATGCAGTGGCATATACTGTTCTGTGTACACTGACATTTATCCATATTACACTGTACTGGCTTCCAGTTACTTACAAAGTACAATTCAAGGTGCTGATTGTCACTTTTAAAGCTCTACATGGCACAAATTCAGGTTACTTGTGGGACCACCTATTCCCAAAAGTATTCACTTGTCATAAGTTGGGTATGCTCCAGATCCTCTCCCTCAAGCATAGTCATCTTTGTCACGTTGACAACCATTGTCATCTGGTGGAATCGTGGGTGTGTGTTTTCTCTGTAGCTTCCTACCTGAAGGCCAGAAAGAATTGGTTTTTACCCCAAGCATTGAGGTGGAATGGGCTGAATCTTAACAGCATGAGTGATCGCAGACCTGGTGGGAAGGTATGATCTGTTTTTCTTGCCTGTTGTAGGCCATCTAAGATCATTGTGTGAGGTAGGCAGACATGCAAGTTCTTTAGATAGAAATAAAATAAATAAAAGTTAACATGTCTGCACACTTTTTAGTCAATCCTTAACAGGCAGCAAGATAATAGATCATGACCAAAGCTTTTGCTGATTTTTAAAAAAGTTGTGAATGCTGTTTCCTCTATGCCCTGCTTATGTCAATGGATAGTCACAGTGTGTGCCATCCTGCTTTTGCTGCCTCTGTTAACTAACTTAGAGTACTGCCAACAAGTCATAACCCTGACAGCTGAATTCTGCCTAGAAAAGACTGGTCTGGCACTGCACCAATTTGCTTTTGAATTGGTTGTACATTTTGTTGGACAACTCAGAGACTGTTATACTACTGCTTCCACACTGTGTCTTAAATATTTTATATTTCAGAGTCTGTGCAACTCTGAAAAATGGGCAGATTTAATACCATCCCCATTGCTTTCATTCCATTTTGCCAAAAATAAAGTGAGTGTGGACTTTGTGATGCTTCTTCACTATAGAAGATTTAAAAAGTATCTTGAATTGAATAGTTGAATCTGATTGAATTGTTTGAATCAGTTCCATTTGCTTTTACACGTTGACTCCCATATTTGAATTAAATTATATCTCCTTGTAAATATCCGCTCTCCAATTCTAAATGGACTGAGATTAAGTCACATAGGACTACAGCAAATGTAATTTCAGCAAAGTATTTGCCACATACCCCATGACAGGTTGATTAGCAAACTAGTTAAGTGTAGGCTGGATGGAATTACTAAGAAATGAATACATAACTTCTTTGAAAATCATACTCATAGAATGCTTCTCAATGGTTCTGTATCAAACTGAAGGAGATGTTGAATGCTATGACCTAAGGATCACTTTAGGTAGAGAAAATTTTCAAATAACATTAAATTAGATGTGATCAATAATATGTAAACCAAAAATCATCTCTATTGATAGATGAGAGGAATAGGCTGAAAGTAACAGAATGAAATTTGCCATTTAATTAGCAGAATAGAATTTCAGAACAGGGGATTCCTGCCTTGGCAGTAATAAAAATCTTGTAGTAATAATAAATCATAAACTGAATATGAGTAATCACTGGAAAATGCTGCAGAAAAGGAAAATAGAGTTTTAGACTGTGTCAACAGAATAATAGTTAGCTTATGAGAAGTAATATATCCATTTTATTCTACATTGACTAGACTCCACCTTGTGTACTGAATCTAATTCTGGGCATCACCTTTTAAGAGTAAAACACAATGGACTAGGTTCATATAAGAACAACAAGGATAATTAGGGAATCTGGGGCGTATAAAAAGAGATTAAGATAATTGGGAATGCATAGGGATAATGTGGGAATGTTTTTAAGAAGAAAATGCTAAAAGGAGATGTGATAGTGCTTTTCAAATATCTGAAAATATTTCACATGGAAGAAGGACTGTTTTCTCTCATTCTCGAGTGAAATAATGGCCTTAACTTATTTTAAACAAGATTTTGATTTAAACTTTCTAGCCATAAGAGGAGTTTAACAATGGACCAATTACTCAGAGAAAAGGTGGGCTCCTCTTCACTGAATGTGTTCAGGCAGATGTTGAACAGACATCTGTTGGGAATGTTTAATTTGGACTCTTGCATAGAGCAGATGGTGGGATTTGATGGGCTAAATATCCCTTTCCAATTACATAATTCTAGGATTCTACAAATATAATGTATAAACTTTAGCAATCATACATATTCATATGAAAGCATGGAGAATGTGCACAAGCTGACTGTATTAGCAGGGTTATTACATTTTAAAATTATCTATATCTGCCTATCTTTTTAAGGACTATGTAACACCTCTGTGAGGAAGATGGGGCAGTTTTAAAATGTGATAAATAAATAAATAAATAAATAAAAATACTGCTTCTTTTCACTTTAAAAATAGTGCCTAGTATATGGTTATTTAAAAAGTAAACTGCATTAATGAAAACTAGAAGTAATCACAGGAACAACATATATTTAAGAATATTCATTATATTAAGCACATAGTTAACACAAATAATTGAAAAATTATTCAATTTTGATATTCAGTATCAAAATTCAAACTATTTGCCAATACTGCTTCACAAAGTAGAGGACAGAATCAATAATTTATTTTACAGTTTGGAAGAAACAAGAAGAATTTCTCCTTCCTAAGATAGGAAAAATGTCATATTAATTTTCATTTTTCTATATAATAATTCCAATAATTCCTATAAAATAATTCAATATTTTCTCTGCAGATAGGGTTTGTATGTATGTGTGTACATACATTCTCTCTCTCTCTCTCTCTCTCTCTCTCTCTCTCTCTCACACACACACACACACACACACACACACACACACACACACACACACACTTTTCAGGGTAGTTTATAGGACTTCAGATTTTCTGGTAACTTCCATTCAAGAACTAAATCAGAATGATTTTGCTCAGCTTTTCAAAATCAGCAAAGATATTGAGTAATTTAACAGAAAATGTGATATTTGGGGTAGATTATTTGTGGGGGTCTTAAAGGCTGGTAACTTGGGAGAGGCCGTTCATTAGAGGACTTTGGGAATGCCCATAATATTTTAAAATTCTCTGACTAAAAGGAAAAAAATATTTTCCAGGCAGCAAGTATTGCTTATTTAGCAAATGAAATTTGTACTGTGCTATGAAATGCCTTTTAATCTGGATTGCACTGTTTTGTTTTGCTTCCTTTTATTTTGAAGTGGAAGAACTATCCTTTTAAATTCTAGTAGCAAACATATTCTTTTCTCCTTTTAACTATGCAGCACCAGTATAGAGTGGATAATATCCGCAAAGCTTACAGCCAGTGTACATCTCTTTGTCCTCTGTGGCAGCCAAAAAAAGGTTTGAAGTCCATGAAGAACTTAGTCTTTTCTGTTCCTATTATCAATCTGTGCATCGCTGAGCATTTCTCTCCCTGACCTTATTACTTTACTGAAATTAAGCTTGAAACAATCTGATGTCAGGTCCTATAGTATATCTCCTTTTATTGCCTACCTTGCTGAGAATGTCCATATTGCTAATGCTGCATCTCATTTTAGATGGATTTAACCAGATATATATTCCCTAGTTTATAGAGAATCTGATGGATTGCATTCTGCACAGAGGAGCTGTGGACCAGTCTTTTCTTGATGCATTTGGTAGAACAGGAGAATTCAGAGAATTCATAGTTTTTCCTCTGGAATCAGCAAGACATCTTTCATATTCACCACCAGAGATGCATATAATTGCAGGAAGATTGATGTTGCTCTCACATTGCTTTTTCTTATTAATATCCTATTCCCATACAGATTTGCTTGGAACTATGTCCCATTGATCTCTGTGTCACTTGCTAGCATATAATATGGGGAGGACGCTTAGTTGCAATCTCAGGACTACGACAGCAATGTATAGAAAAGTGTTAATTATGAGATAAAGAGATTTTGCTTAGCAAACAGTGCTACTCTGCAAATAAGGCTAACAAGGCAATAAAAGGGAAAACATGCACTATGCAATGCTAGGCGAGCAGTTTTTTTTACATCAAATAGAACATTTCTGCTTTCTCCTTCTATTTGCTCTTTTCAAGTCTACTTTAATGGGTCCTTCCTAAATTAGCAGGTTTGGAAAGTGTATAGGTAGGTTACAGAGGTGAAAAAGAGTAAAAAAATATTAATCCCTCAAAAACCACTGCATTGGTTAGGGCTGCTGGTTAATTTAGTAATATTTGGTGGGTTACCAGTTTGGATCTTCTGCTAACAAGAGTTGATTATTTCTTTGTTGATTCTAATGTTATTTTCTTTCTTTTCCTGTGAAAATTCAAAGGTGTGAGAACAAATAGTGATTGAAGTTTGGTACTGTTTGAATGGAAATGAATGCTCGTGTCTAAAAATATCTAGGGATATTTTAATTCTCTCCAAATATAGCTACATCCATGAAGGCCACATATGCTAAAGAACTGATAGGGAAAAGTGTGTGTGTGTATGGGAAAAAGGGGTTGGCAATGAAGGGAAATTGTATGCAAGATAGTATTATTCCAAATAAAGGGAGATGGGAATTCTGCCACAAAAAAAAACCTACATTCCTTAGATAAAAGTAGTACATCCCAGAGATCAGATCTGTCATATTTTTCCCATACAATCACCAGCTCATTTTTTGACCTTCCCCCTTTCCACAACCTAACCCCAAAAGACATGAAATTGAAGCTGAGTTGTGGTTCACATTAAAGAGTGAACTCTGCTTAGGTCATGGTGCTTCAATTGCAGAATAGCAATCAATTAGTTTATCATTAATCAGATAATTTTTGGTTTTTGAATATGAAGTGAAAAGTAGAAATAACTTGCAGGATCATTTGCAAGAACCATCTCTCAGCTTTATAAACTAATCCTTTTGTAATGGCCCCTTTTAATATAATTTATAAGTTCATCATTACCCTTTTTGTATTAGTAATTATTTCTAAAATACCAGAGAACCATCTTTTCTCCCAAGGTTCCTCTCTGTTTCTGATTTACAGCCAGTCTCACATTGGACTCTGTCTTTCTGAGATTTGACATTTCAAAATATTTATAGCTCTTTTACATTAATGCCTTCCTCATGAATCTGAAGGTGACCGTTATTTCTTTCATTTTGTTGTAATTAAATGGATCAACTTTGGCTTGATTCTTTTCACTATTTATCTGTGCAGCACATTAAAACATTCAAATTAGAAAATGACATGTTGCCCTGTAAAGTGAGATTGGCTGCATATTTCCTAAAAACACAAGCCATCCACAAATGCATTGGCTAAAAAACTGTTCCAAATGAAAGCGCAAAATCTTTAATATTTTATTGATCAGATCTAAACCTTCTGCCCAAAGTGGCAATTAAATTTCAATTAAACTGACTGAAAGCATCATATTAAATTTCAGCACTTTACGAGCTATCAGATAATGCTGCAGGACAAATCTTTAGTATGATCACACTCTTTTCAAATTATATTATCCTGTTCATTCACAATAAAAGTGACAGTTTTAGGTATACTTTCAATATTTCTTGAATATAAGCCCTCTAATGAACACATTTTATTGCCTTTAAATCAATTATTATTGGATATTTTAATAAAGTGAATTGAGCACTTTGTTTTACACACTGCTTAGAAGTTATTATATTTTGCAGAGAGCACAGCAAAGGCCTGTACTGAGATGACAGAAATATCCAAATACCTAACATTGCATTATAAATTTAATCATCTTCTTTTAAGGGTGAATATGCTGCCTTGCATTTCATTGCACTTTGCAGTGCAGTATATTAATTAAAAGCAGATTCACTTTTCAAGATTTGGATCTTGAGTCTTCCATACACCTCTTGCATTAATGAGATAAGGTCAGGATAATATAACTGAAATACTGAAATAAAACACTGAAGGGGTTTTAAAGATATTATTGGATATTAAGCTTCATGCTTTAGGATTGTACCAACTCTCATTCCTTTAGCCGTGTGTAGTGTAATAGCATTTAACCTATATTAATAAAAAAGAGCTGTAGACGGAAGGTGTTCTACAAGAGATTATAGGTAAGGTTAAGTAAGTTGTAAAAAAATAGGCAAACATTGGCGATATAGTTAATATTCAGATGATTCTTGGAAATGGCCAGCTACATGCTGTGCCCAAAGGAAAAAGACAGTTCTTAGATCACGAATAGAACCATTAATTGTATAGTCTAATTTTAAGGTGATATGAAAAAACCCCAATAATGTGTATTAGTGTGTCCGTTGTCCTACTTTTTCCTTGGCCTTTAAATAAATGGCATGAAAAAGTTATGCAAAGCTCTGGCAAGGAGTGGCACAGCTGATCATTTATTTATTAAGCAAATTTATATAGCTGCCCATTTCACAAGAAGTGACACTGAGTGGCATCATGGAAAGGGTCTCCTAGCTCAGTGTTTCTCAACCTCTGCCACTTTAAGACAGCATTCTGACTGAGGAATTCTAGGAACTGAAGCCCTCACGTCCTCAAGTTGCTGAGGATGAGAAACACTGTCGTAGCTGATTCTAGAGGTAGCTGTATCCCATTTCTTGCAATTCTTTGTTAATTTATAATTCCTTCCAGTTTTGCAAAAAAATAATAATAATGAGACTCCAACCTTTTTTTCTGTGACTTTGTGTGTGTGTCTCTCTGTGTGTGTGTGTGTGAATGACACAGAGAGTGAGAGAGAGAGAGAGAGAAATACAAAGAGAGAGAATAGTTGAACAAATAGAAAATCAAGCAAACTGGACAATGCTATTCCACCATGCTTTTTTTGCTTTCATTGTATCCAAACATGAATTCCAGTCAGAGAGAATATTTTTTTGATAATAGTTGCAACTTTTCAAAAGTAAGTATATTATGAACAATGTAGCTTCTTTTCGGTATTGATAAATGACTTCTCAGTATTTCATGTTGGAAACAGAATTTTTAAAAATCAGGCATTTTATAATATAGGAAAAGCAACTCAACCTAGTTAAGCTGTATTATACAATTGCTACAACTACAGGCATTTTCACACATGAAACTAGAAACACTTCCTGCATCTCTTCTGCACCTAAAATTAGGCCATACAACCCACACTGACTAAAATTAACATTCTGCTTTGAAATGGCACTCTTTCTTCCTATCCTCATGCTAATTATATTACTCCATGGACTCAAATAGTGCATCATGGTCTCTGGGGCATTATGTGTGAAAACTAAGATCATATTTAAAGAAAGCATTCTGGATATACTATATGTCTGAAAAAAGCTTGTTATTAGCTTCTATTGATAGTAAAGATATTTAATTCTTAACTATTTCCTTGCAATAGTGGTGAATAGTGGCGAATATCTGTTGCTCGGTTTTAGGATTTAGACCCCTAAACTCGACTGAAGATGTTACCTAGCCTGGTAACGAAACATTCAGAAACCAACCCACAAGCTCGGAAAAGAAATCTTCTCCCTTATCTATTTTCTACTTAAGGATGCCAACTACAGCATTTTGACTGCATTCGTAGGCTTTAATAGGAAGCAAGGGAGATATTCATGTATACGTTTGTTTTCATTCTCCTTCCTTCTTTTGACACTTCATAGTTCCATTACAAGGATCCATGTAATAGGAGTCCGAAGCAAGTATTTTCAATAAATATAAATCTCTGGAAGAAGGAAAAGGAGGAGAAGTAATAAAGAAATGAGCCAATCGTTTTTTCAAAGGTAAGATTTGGTTCTGAATCTGATACTAAATACATTCAATATCAACTGGATTGTTTTAATCTGTGCATTGTATCCAACTAATCTGTCTCTTTGGAAAATGTTAAAACTGAATCATTTTTGGAAGGCCTTAAGTTTATTCTTGTCGCCATTTTGTTTTCTTGTTCCTCTCTGTAATTGTTTTCTATTTTTATATCCTTTATACACCCAGGTACACATATACAGTTTATTACTTTGGCAGTTGATCTGATAAATATGGCTGGAGATTTAATCAAGTTTAAATCCCTATTTGATCAGATAACTACATCTTATACACTGAAAATATTGCAAATGTTATGTTAGAATTTAATTTGGTGGCTATTTGGTAACTCTTAGAGCCTTTGCAACAAAAATATCTTTTTTTCAGTTCTGTATTTCAGTTCTGACTATTTTCTGCTATCTGAATTCTTAGCTCAATGAATTTTTAAAAAGTAATATAGATACCATTGCTGTATCTGATTGTGACCCAGCCTCAGTACATTATCAGTGACTACAAGAAAGAGTCAGCCCAGTTTTTTTCATAACATATCACTATTAAGCAATTCTACTTTTTGTGAAACAGATAGAACAAGTCTTTGAACATTTTTCAAAAATAGACATTTTGTGAATATGTTGGTTGCTTGGAATGCCTTTAAGGCATACATAAGGTCATGAGACTGCTTATGCTTTATGGAAAAATAAAATAAAAATTTAACAAGAAATGGGGGATGCTTTAAAGGGATTTTTTGAGCATATATGTAAAATGATATGTGGATAATTAAACACTTTATGGCTGATAAACAGGAATCTAATTCCTTTATGAATTTTAAGCATAATGTTCATTGCATAATGCTAGTAAATTATCAGCATCTCAGCTGAGACAGTGGAAATGATTTAATACTATCTCTACTATTAAAGATGTCCAGGGTAAAATATATAATGATTCTGATTCAATAAATTAACATTTTAAGAATTTTTATTGTCAGCTAGGTAATACAGAGTCAAAGGTAACTGAGGAAGAAATTAATCAATGTTTATATAATACAGCTCTTCCTAAGATTACTTATGATGAAGCTGCCTATTTAACTGCACCTTTATCTCTCTAAGGAATAATAGTTGCCATTAAATCTATTAAAACAGAAAAAGCTCCCCATGTGGATGGTTCTTCCATTAAGTGGTAAAAAACGTATACTGAGTTCTTTGCCCTAAGATTGTTGAAGGTCTTTAATGATGCCTTTTTAAATAAGGTTTTTCCAACCTCTTTCAGTGAGCCTTATATGACTGTGATTTTGAAAGCTGGTAAAAATGGTGCTGACTGTGCAAGCTATTGTCTGATTTCTTTGTTAAGTGTTGATGCAAAAATATTGACAACAATTCTGGCATGCGGGTTACAGACAGTATTACTTTCAATTATCCATTCTGCACAATCTGGTTTTATGAAAGGTCACCAGGTGTTTTTAGGCAATTGGTCTTATTTAGAAAGGATCATCGGCCTGAAATCTTTGCAATGTGAGCCTGACATTTTTATATCCCTGAACAATCTTTGACATTACAGAGAGTTTTCTTATGATTGTAGTATACTGATGCAAACCTCTTTAGCTTTAAACTATTCTGCATAAGTTCCCAACTGGCACTCTCAGATGTGTGGGACTACAATTCCCATCCTTCCTCATCAACATGGATAATTGTTTGTGGCCTGGTGATGGTCTTGCAATCGAATGTTTTATGTATTTGATTAGAAAAGATTGTGAAAGACTAGTAGTTGGAAATTTAGTTTTTCAATTTGACTGATGCTATAATAACATTTCTTACCTCTTATGCAGTCATGTATGTGTGTGTGTGAGAGAGGGGGGGGAGGGAGAGAAAGAAAAACATAAAACATTTTGGTATTAAACTAATCATACTTTTGGGATGATCATTTCTGGATAGTTGGGCATTGTTTAGTTCTCTGGAGAATTTCCATCACATATAAGGCCCAAGACTTGTGCAAGCATCTCAAATAATAACCATATTTTTAAAAAATAGATAAGTGAGGTAGGAATTATCAAAAGATATTAAATTACTGCAAATATTTTGGAAAGTTGCTATTAGCCAATAGAAATAATTCAACTGGATTCTTTAAGATATCAGAGCCACTATGTCAATTAAATGCAGCCCACATGTTTAATGACCTAGAATATTGATATTATCATTTTATTCATTTAATGTATTTCTTATCTACTTTTCAATAAAATGTTCTGACCATATCGTAAGAGGATGCTTTAAACAGAGCTGAAGTTTGGGAGATACTGTCCAACACATCTGGAATAAACCTTATTGGTAAACATTTAGTTGTTTACCTTATTCAAATAAACCGCATTAAGACCTGAACTGTGTCAACACAAGACATAAACTTACTGTGTTCAAAGACAGTGAAGCACTCCATGTTAAAGGACTCCAAGTTCATTTTTATCCTTCAAAATCACTGAGATGTAAAAGCTCTTCATTATAGTTGAATAATAATCTTTTCATATGAATGTCTTATTTTATATATTTCTTAATATAGTAAAGTCATATTCTTAAAGGTTTAGGTTTCATATGTTGCATCTGTACAATTGATTGTTATGCAATAATTTTCTTATTTCTAATCTTCTGTGCCTAGAAATCTTTAAAATTATCTGTGGAAATGGACATAGAAGGCTGAGACCCTACTGGAGAACAGAAATGTTTTCCTTACTATTTGTTAGCATGCATTCAAAGTTTAATATCACCTAAAGTATAAAAACAGTTCAAACTATCTTAAATTCCAAGTGGAAAAAGGGAGGGAATGCGTGAACTAAATAAGCTAGAAATAATGAGGTGACAAAGTTCAGGGGAAGCCAGTTTATTGTGCTTCTGTAATTAAAACAGTCCCAGGACTTTCATGTTATGTCCCTGAGCCGGAACTCGTCAAGTACAATTTTAGCCTTGAAGCAAATTATGACTGATTTCAAAGAGAATGATTTAGCTCTTTTTGAAATTCTATCTCCTCACAAAGAATCAAGATCAAGTCAGGCAGATGAGTAACCAAACACTGGTAAATGAACAAATACCTCACCTTTTGCACAAATATGACTTCAGGCAGGGCCCTGTTTAATATATTGCTTACTTTAGAGCATGCCTCTCAGTCTTGCTGAGGCTTGTTCCTTGAGAGACAGACATGGTGATCTAATGGACACAGCTTTGTGAGCAAGGAGGTGGGGTATCCAGGTTAATCTCTTCAGTCTATCAGTAATTTGATTCATAGCTTTGGGGGAATTGCTCATACCTTCCTTCTAACTTCCATCTCTCCTATTGTACAAAGCTGCTCCCACCAAAGACATACTAAGAGGCTCCAGGACACTTCTTATATTACAGGCCTTATTTCGAAGATGCTACCTCAGTGAAAATAGTCATAGTTGAAGAACTGAAATATGTCTCTAATAACAAGTCAAATTCAGGCTTTTCAAGATGTAGAAGCAACCAACTAGTTTCTGACTCCCAAATATACTTGGCTCTAAAATTTCATCTTCCATTTAGTAGGAATGCTGGGGATATTTACTTTAAAATAAAGAAAGCCATTGCGTTCAAGCCTAGAGTTGCTTAACTACACCATAATATGAAAATGAAATAACCTTTCAAGTTAAACATAGAAAGAATAAAAATTTGATGCCACTTGCTGACAAATTTGGAATCTTCTATTTAGTTTTGTGCTAAGGGGCCAAAAGTCAATTTTCTAGTCATCTTGAAATTAAAGACTAGATAAAGCATTGGATTTTGGGTAGCAGTTCAGTTCCATGGGGGTCTACCAAACTCTATATATCCTAACAGAAATAAATCTTACTGAATTCAATGGAGATTATTTGTAGGTAAAGTGGTAGAGCATTGCAGCTTTAACTTTGCAAGATGGAATAAAAAATCCATAGAAATACCACAATAAAAATAAATAATTGAAAAAGCTTTTTAAATCAGGACTGTTTTGACTGTGGTATAAAAGACTAATGACAAATATGGAATCAAGTTCGAATTGAATGAATGTTGGTCTGCAGAAAGGGTAAATTGAGGCACCTGGTCCACACAGACATGCCATTTCATCATTACACAGGAATAATGGGATAGCTTCAGAAACAAAATTTGCAATGGTAGGTTTGGATTTACCCTTCCTTTTGTTATTTTTTTTAAAAATTCTCAGATAAAAGTTGACACCTTGTCTAGACTGGAATTAATTTTAAACAGAAGCAAATTCAGTACTTATATAGATGTGTGTGTTTTAATAGTTAATTCTGATCCCATTTTAAACGTACACATTTCATCTGAGTAATACAGAAATCACACTGATTCACCAGAATAAAAACAAATAATATAGCTGCACCACCAGTCTCTCCTCCTTCCCAGGTCCTCCTAATTTGTTACAATCACATATTTATTCCACAAAAAACTAAATAAGAGCATGAGGGAAAGCTAGAAAGAGATGCTTTGTCTATTGGCCCTGCTTCCATCTTGCAGAAAGATGATAGCATTGCACATTTTGAAAATGCTGCAAGATATTTACTCATAAGAAATCAAAATCTTCAGAAGAGTGATGTTGCTTTGGCTATTGGGTATATGACATATTTGGGTGAAAATCCTCTGCTTATCTTGAAATATAACCATGGTCATTCAAAAACCAGAGGTTCAGGATCACAAACCATATAAAGGTCTTTGTAAGATAGCTTAACTGTATAGCATCCTGATCATAGAAACATTAAGTGGCAACACTATCTATTTTAGTGGATCTTAATTCTATATAACAAATTGAGTTGCATTATTCTGACCTATTGTGCCCTCCATTCAGGACATGAGGATGACAGTTTAAGTCCCTTCAAGATTATGGTATTTATAACTTTCCAATGTAGTTACAAATCAGCTGCCACAATATAATTCAAGGCCTTTTAGTAGATAGTAGGACAGTTATTTATTATTATTATTTATTATATTGGCTACTCATCTGACGAAACAAATGACTTGGGCAACATAGAACAAGGCTAAAAACAACATGTACAAAAATGTTATTATTACTTTGAAGAACTTTAAATACCTTCCTCATCAGAAATCATCCCAAAGTGCAAACAATGCTATATCCATTCCATAACTGGGTCTGAACCATGATTGAAAAGTATCCAGATAATCTGCTTCATGTAAGATCCTCTGAAGCTGTTGCACAGCCAGCTTCTCAACCACTTTCCCCCCAAAGGGGAAGTTAGATACTGGACAAAAATTTTCCAGTATTGTGGGGTCAAGCAATGGTTCTTGAGGAAGTACAAACTAAAGCCACCTTAAGAGATAAAGGAACAACTGTGTCACCCAAAGATAAATTCACAACTGCAGGACCCACTCACAACACACCCCTGGCTGCTTTAACAAGCCAGAGGGACATGGATCTAAAGAGCAAGGGGCTGAACTCACAGTGTTAAGGACCCTGTCCACTTCAGCATTCCTAGATACTCAAGCAAGATTCCTTCTCAGGCATCTTCCGTGGACCTGGAACATGGTCATTGTCCACTTGTCAGTGAATTTAAGGGACTTTGTCTGACAGATACTGAGCAAATTCTTCCACATGTCTCTACAAGTAGTTCCCCTCTATCCAAAAGGGCACATGTCACCTGAAGTAGTACTATGGATGGATATACACAGATGCAATAATGGTGGGAAAGTATTGACATTTAACCACCTACAAGCTAGGCCTTAATAGCAGCTCTAATCCATGTTTGGCTGAATTTGTCCCCTGTAAGATGTCAGCAACCCTCTAGATGTCTCTTCTCTCATTTCATCTCTCTTCTGTGAACCATGATAGGCACAATCCAAGCAAAAACCTTATTTTCCCTCTTATTCCAAGGAGCAACCAAAGCTCCAGATGGGCCATGCAGAAGACTAGCAGGAACAGCCCTCAATTCCCTCTGAAATCCATCCAGGCCCAACGGGTCCAGGAGCAGAATAATCTAATTGGTCCAATCTCCTTGCAATGGATGGTATATGAGAAGCTCCTGGTCTGATCTGATCATGAAAACGTGATACCAAAAGTTCCCCCAGTTTCAGTTCACATAGCCACTGTGCTGACAAGGATACCAGATTTGATGTGTGACCACTGATCTATATCAGGCTCTGGATGACTTGAGACAGGTCCATGGTCGTCATGGTGGCCACAGAGTCCTGAAATGTCTCAGACTCTGCTCCCAGAGAAAGCAGATTTAAGTCCCCAAGACCATAAGTCTGGGCAACTCCACTGCCATCCCAAAGATGGAATCCAGAAACTCAGAGAAGGAAGTTGCCATGCAGCAAGCAGGCTGGTACAAAAGCAACAATCCTAATTAGATAATAGTTATTTTTAAGCTGGGTTCTCACAACTCTGGTACCAAGTCAATTAAAACATCTGTCAATTGAATTCATGCAACATACTAAGTTTGGTTAGTATTAACCTTAGTTAACCTCTCTCCTCTGTGTGGTTTGTGTGTTTGTGCATGTGTATTAGTGCATGTTTTACAACCCCAGGTTGTTTGGATCATTTAGGATTCCATAAACTGTGCAATCCAGAAACTGGGTTAATTCAGTAACCAAGTTAAGTGTTTTATGTAAATTCAGTCTTTGCATCTGAACCAAGAGCTTACAAAAGGGTAGTCTACTTCAGTGATATGGTAATAGTCCACCTTCAACCTATGTTAAATATTTTTGGAAACTTCTGATCAGTTTCTTGACAGAGTACCTGAATTTCTTCTTCCCCAAAGTCTGCCCTTATATTAGTCTTGTATGCCCTTTATGTAGTATAAGCTTCTGCACATAGATCTCTACAAAAAAAAAAAAAAGAAGAAGAAGAAAGAAAGAAGAAATAGGTAAGTGTGTGCATAAAAGCTATTTTGTAAGTCTCCATTTCACAAAAACAGCTAATGCAAAATTCTTGCATTTAAATCAGTTGCTGAAATTGTTCAGTATAAATGTTTCCCAGGGTTAAAGAATTGAGCTGTGATTTAAAAATCATTGTCAATGTGTAAGCAAATAAGTGTGTTTATTAAATGCGATCTTATTTTTCCTATCTTGCAAAAGTACACTGCAATCCTATCTGAATAATTCAAACCAAAATGCAGACGTATTGTCTCCTAGTTTTGTGAGAAATCTTTAAAGTTAACTTCTGACAGAGACTAAATTGAATCTATTACTTACCGAGCTCTGAAAAAGATGAAAAAGAAAGAAAAGAAAAGAGAGCAACCATAAGATTTATCTGATGTTTGGTTGATGTATGGCTATATAAAATCTTAAGTAATACAGATAATGTCACACAATATTGCAACATATATTTCCAGTTCAACATTCTAAGACAATAAGGCATAAATGGAAATTAAAGGAAAAATCTGAGCGGTTGTCAGGGAGCACTTTTTCATTCAGAGAATCATAAACATATGGAATGGTGTGTCAGGCAAAGTTTCTGAGATAAGAATAGTGGAGTAATTATAAAATGGATTTATATCCCGAGAAATAAAAGTGCAGACATTGGAAAAGAGCTTGAAGTCAAATGATTTCAATCCTCAAAAATGCTCTAATAAAAAGTAACTTTTATAAAGTTGTACTAGCCCCCTTTTCACATTTTTTTCTTATTCTCCGTGTCCACTAGTTCTATTTAATTAAGATTACCTACAGATATCTCTTCAACCAGAATCTAGTACACATATTTCCAGGTTAGTTTGTCTTTCTTCTTATTAAACCTTTAAATGTGACAAATATTTGCTTCTGAATTCTGCAGGTAAGCTGTCTATCAGCTTTTTATAGTATTTGTTCAGGAAATTTCCTTCATTATCATAGCTACAATCTTTTTCTGAATCTCAGCTGCTTCAAAGCAAAAAATCAAAATTAATATATGGGCTCTTTCGAAGTCCCTGCCAAGCCCCACAGAGAGTAAAGTCAAGTAGAGCAAGCAGGGATGGGCAAATCTTGGCCAGTCCTACTCCATCCCGCTCTTATGCCTATCTATTCTCAGTGATATGAGGCATTACTTACCTTCTCATCCCAGGTCAGATCATGGATGAAGACAAATTCATTGTAGGCAGACCAAACCCAGCATCATCTGGCAACAATAATGTAAAAATCCAGAAAACACTAACTTGCTGAAAGCAAGAGAAATGAAAAGTGTTAATTTCATACAGTAAAAACACAATGAAGAATTTAGGTGAGTTCTTCTGTGGAGTGTCTTCCAGAAAATAGTTTTCCTCTGAGACTGCACATGAAAAGTACAAGCACAAGTTATACTAACAATGTGTAATATAAAATACTACATCCAGTTTTGGTCGCCACGATGTAAAAAAGATGCTGAGACTCTAGAAAGAATACAGAGAATAGCAACAAAGATGATTAGGGAACTGGAGGCTAAAACATATAAAGAAAGAAAGGTTGCTGGAATTGGGTATGTCTAGTTTAATGAAAAGAAGGACTAGCACCTGAAGGCAGGACAAGAAGCAATGGATGGAAACTAATCAAGGAGGGAAACAACATAGAACTAAGGAGATATTTCCTGACAGAACAATTAATCAGTGGAACTATCTGCCTCCAGAAGTTGTGGATGATCCAACACTGGAAGTTTTTAAGAAGAGATTGGACAACCATTTGTCCATCTGATCCATATAGGATGTTGGACCTCTATGGTATATGGCATATGCAAAGATAATAGCAGATGGTACTATTTTTAAAGACTGAACACTTTCTCTGTCTGATCTATTTCTCTTTCTTTGAGGAACATAAAATAGATCACTGATTTGTTTGTTTGTGTTTGTTTTGTTTATTGGGTTCACATGGGGGTCCAACTCTGAGTACCTGACATATCCAATTTTCATAACGAGGGTAAAAAGCCCATAAAATATCAATAAAAGTGCAACATTATACACGGTTAAACATCAATGATCAATAAAAAAAATTCAATTTCAAGCAAATCACACATTGTAATGGGAAACAGGTCATATCATTTCTGCTCCTAAAGCCTTCTAAAAAAGGCAGATTTTATTGGCCTTTCAAAAGGCCATTCGGATCTTGGGGGGGTTGCTGTTCTAAAAAAAAAAGGGGGCAGCAATTGAAAGGGTCTGCCTCCCAAGTTCTGATGATGGCATTCTCTGAGCAAAGGGATCTGAAGAGAGCCCTTTCTATTGATCAGACAGGCAGGAACAAATGATAGATGGAAGTTCTCTTTTTAAAATAATTGCATTGGAAATTTTGAAAAAGGAAAGTTAAAAACTAATACAAACTAATAAAAAATAAGGAAGAAAAAATAGAGAAGTAAAAGAAAAATAGAAAAGAAAAGAAAAACACAAAGGAACAGCTTTTGATCTTACAGCATCTATATCTTATTGATCTACAGCAGATACAAGTAGAATTAGAAATTTACCTTGAGCCTGAAAGGTGGAAGAGTAAACCTTTGGTTCCAGTGACTGACTCAGATTAGATCCTGCAACATTTTCCTGGGACATGTACTGTATATTTACCTTCATTCATGAGAAATTTACCTCTTTCTCTAAAGTAATATCATGACTCTTTTCTTTTAATAATCTATCCTGTCTAATCATCAAAACCATAAATCATAAGTTCACTTTTTTTCTTTTATGCAAAAAGTCCACCAGGGATTTCCAGTCACCAATAAACATAAATATTGTTTATTTATCCTACTCAAGCTGTTGCAATCTGGTTCAATGTTAGCTTCCAAGTAGATCATTTCTCATGTCTTACTGATGAATAATAGGGCCTCTTGCTATATGGAAGGTATTAACTGGTTTACAGATGGAGCTGTGGAAAGACCTTTCTTGCTGCAATTGCCAGCTGCTCCTCAAACAAGATGGCTCCATTAGAATCATTTCAGCACAATGGTGCAGTAACCTCCTTCAGAACTAAAGCTGAAGTATTGCTGCAGTTGGATAGCTTGCAAACCTAAAGCCAATTCATCTTGCTGGGAGTGAGCCTAAGCTTCTTTTTCTCAAAGTTCTAACAGTGACTCAGCACTGGGACAGAAACCTGATTGCATTATCAGTTTGATCCAGGAATGAATGTAAAGCTGGGTACTCTTCTCATAGATTTTAGGTACTTTTAGGAGATCTCTGTCTCTGTCTCTGTCTGTCTCTCTGTCTGTCTCTCTATCTCTATCTCTATCTCTATCTCTATCTCTATCTCTATCTCTATCTCTATCTCTATCTCTATCTCTATCTCTATCTCTATCTCTATCTCTGTCTCTGTCTCTGTCTCTGTCTCTGTCTCTGTCTCTATCTCTATCTCTATCTCTATCTCTATCTCTATCTCTATCTCTATCTCTATCTCTATCTCTATCTCATCTCTATCTCTATCTCTATCTATCTCTCTATCTCTATCTCTATCTTGGTTCTGACTGGCAGGGTCTAGACTCTAGGGAGAGAGCCTTAGTTGCCTCCACACTATGGAATACCCTTCCCCCAGAGGTAAGTCAGGTCCATATTTTCCTGGGCTTCCATAAGGGGGCCAAAACTTGGCTCTGTGACTTTGCACGGGGGGCACAAAAGGCCATGCAATTGTGGGGCTGATTGGTACCACAAGAGCCCCCCTTCTGGCTTTATTAACCAATTTTAATAGGGTTAAACTGCCTTCTTGGAATTTGTTGTCCCTTTGAAACTTGTAATTTTATAAGCCTATCATTTAAAAATGTTTAATCTTAAATTAGCTTCAGTATTTTAATTTTAATCTTACATAGTGTTTTATATGCTGATATTATACTATACACTGCCCAGAGATCTCCTGAGGGACATGGGCAGTCTAGAAACATGAAATATAAATATATAAATATCTAATCTATATATCTGTATCTATATCTATATCCCTCTCTATGCATGCACACCCTCTAGCAAAGAACATGGTATAGATATTCAGCATAAATAAAATCAATCTCATAGGATAACAAGTTAATTTAACAAGTCACTATTTGTCTTTGTTTTCATGCCAATTTCTTCATCATCTTCATATTATTGTTACTATTGTTATTATCATTATTATCATATATCCCAAACCCATACATTGCGCTTTCTTTCTAAATGTATTTTGATATTTCCACCAGCCTCCTACTTGCAGTGTAGAGCAAAGGCAGTTTGCAGTTTGCTTCTTTTTCTTCTTCTTTTTTTTTTTGCTCCTGGCTTTCCCTGTTTCTTAATTGTAGAATGTCTGCCCCAACAGGATGTAAAAAATGTGCCCTCAGTTAAGAATATATAATACTGATATCTGCTGTTCATAATCTTAAATCAAGTAAATGTAATAGGATAATTGTAAATCTCTTCTGACCCATAAACATGTTGTGTATCATACTTTTAATAACACAGGAATGGGGCAATATATGGCTATTTCTTTTTTTTAAAAAAAATGACAATTGTAGTTATAAACTGAGCTGGAAAAATACATGGTAGATCAACATAATTCTCTTCCTGGCGGCTTTGTTTATTTATTTGCTCCATTTGTCCAGCGTAGCACATTTACTTTTAAAGGCTTCTTAAACCCTTCCCGCTTGTTCTCCTATGACACTCTTTATTCAGTTTAACCATTAGCCAGTTTTCCCACTGTTTTAACATTGATAACAGAATTTTAAAAAATGTTCTTTTTTAAATGAAGAACCATCCTTCCCTTCCTCAGAAAGGCATTTATGATATTGCTAAAGCATCTATAGGTCTATATGTTCTAAGCCATGTTAGGCATGAACCTAAGAGTGATGAAATCTACTGCTTCCTGTCTAAAACACACCCTACAACCTGTCTAAAAGTGTTAAACATAAAAAAAAAGTTACTAGACCTCACATTTCTGCTACTGTATCAGTGGTGCTATTCAGACTGACCATAATGCAAGCGATATCCTTCAGAAACAGTTATTAAAAGCATAACAAGTCACTGTATGAAAAGAGGAAGAGGATGGCATATACAATTCAATTCAGCCTCTTTATAGCCCCAAATGAAATAGAACATAGAATAGTAGGGTTGGACTTAGGTGGACCTTATTGTGATGACAGGCATGGAGGGATATGATGGGAGACAGGGAGCAGGTAATTCTTGAAGAACGCAGGACCATTATCATATGCTAGTTTCATGTTCCAGGTCTTTGATTTCAGGCTCTCCCTACCCTGTCAGCAGATCTATATCGGCCTTTCAGGTGCTGTTTCTAAGCACTATGTTGGTCTGCAATAAGGCCTCCCTAGTTAGTGATTTAATAATTGATGAAAGGCCAACCTGGTATGTATCACTGAAACCTGGCTGGGTCTGGAAGAGGAGCAGTGGTGGGATTCAAATATGTGAACAACAGATTCTCTGTGTGGATGCTGCTTCCGGAAGTCCATTCTGGGCCTGGGCAACAAAAAATTAGCTACTGGTTCTGCCGAACTGGTGCGAACTGGCTGAATTCCACCACTGAAGAGGAGATTAGTCCTTTTAGAGACATGCCCATCTGAATTTCAGATATGCATCGGCTGAGCCCCTGGGCAGGCATTGTGATTGTCGTATGGGAATCTCTTACAGCTTGAAAGGCACTGCACATAGATCATCTTTTTATTAAGCTGGGCTCTAGGGATCAGTTGGGATTGTTGTTGCTGTACCAGTTGCCCTGCTACATAGCATAGTAACCTCCTTGCCTCAGCTCTTTGACTCCAGTTCTGGGGTGAGAATGGGATTCCCCACTCTCATGCTTTTTTGATGGAAAAGGCAGGATGAGGGTTGTGCATGTATCCTTGCCTACGTGACCTCTCAGCAGCTTTCAGTAGTGTTGACGATGTCCTTTTGGATCATCTCAGAGGATTGGAGTTGGGCAGCATGGTGTTGTGCTGGTTCATCTCCTTTTTCTGCAGTTGTTTCCAGTTGCTGATGATTAGTCGAGTCCCAGGTAGTAGGCCTTCTTTGCCATGATGCCTGTCTTATGAAAGTTCTTCCCCCCAAAATGATATTATCTCCATCCCTGTTAATATTCATAGACCTTCAAAACCAGGCTCTACAAGGCCTGGGCGCCCCAGGGGAGCAGTGACATGCTAAGATGGCTGTTTCATTCTAGTGGTTTATATATATTAATAAAAACTTGTTTTATTGGTAATGATTGTTTTTATATATTTATGGTTTTACTTGCTTATTGTATGCTGTCCACAGTCCCTTCTTATGAGATGCGTGCCCATATAAATTTAATAAATAAATATTTGACTACAAAATAAGAGTCAGTTACAGTATGGTGTCTCTGATTTGTTTTTAGATTGTAGATATACATGGGTGAGTATGGCGAAAAGCACATGATGCCTTAGATGGCAATTAATAATCTGCCAGAAATATATAATGTGCTAAAACAATTGTAAAATGTTTCATATGTTGTATACCCATATATATGTTCTAAAAGAAAACGAAGGCATTTTCTAAAAAAGTAGAACACAAGAAAAAAATGAATTAGTTTAATTACAGCCTTAGTAGTGCTAGAAATTTAAATTTAATGGACTGATAGTTCAGGGTTGATTGATTATAAAAATGAATGTATGGGTTATTCTGATGACTACCCTAAACTCATTCAAGCATGCATTTGTATTTTAATTCAAAATCACTTTGTATTAATAAATTGTGCATTAAAAAAGCTGATAAATGAAATCCCATAAAGGGAATAGATAAGTAAATTTAGATTTGAAGTGTTTATATTATCTTTTCCAAATATATTGCTGGGTTTGCACAAAATACATGCAAAGCAAGAAATTATCTCAGAATCTAGACATACATTATATTTTGCCTTAATATAAGTTTATACATTTAGTCTATAGTACAGATCACATAATTTCTATTATCATTTTTTCAATTTGGTGCACATTTGAAGGTTAAGGAATCAGTGTGGATAGATAGACATGAATAGCTAGACAGAGAAATGGATAATGCTTGTTTTGTTAAAAAAAAATCAAATTTATCTACAGCTTTAATCCAAACAGATTCTAAACCATTTATAAATAGTAATATGAAAATAAAATAATGATAACAAATAACAAAATTACATTAAATGTTTGAAAAGAATATTGGTGCCGATGATTATACAGTTCATCATGAAACAGCCAGATTTTTACCTGCTTCTGGAAAGCCTTGCAATTGGAGGCTATCCAAATCTCAGGGGGTTGGTTGTTCCATATGTGCAATGCTCTTTCTCACCTCACTTCCTGGTAAAAAGAGTACCTTAGAAGGGGCTCTCTGGGTTGGGAGAGCATAAGTGATTTGAGCAAGGCAATCTTTTAGATAGTCATTTACAACTTTAAACTGTTTTCAAACTTGACAATTTTAAGATGTGTGAGCATGCTGGCTGGGGAATTCTGGGAGCTGAAGTCCCACACATTAAAATTTATAAGTTTGAAAAATGCAGCTTTAAAAGCAGGGACTGGTATTGCTGCCTTTAGCATTGTTATAAAACAGGCCAATGTTTTGCGCCACTCATGAGGAAGTGTTTGCAAGCCTTTATGTGAAAATATATTGAAATCTATTGGACCTAAAGAGAACGTAAGACCAATATAGGATGAAACTTGTCCCCAAGCTTTAAAAAGCATGACAGAGCATAAAACTGAATAATCATGTCCAAACCATGAAACAGTCCTTTAATATTTTTGGCACTTCATTCTAGTTGTCCTTCCTTCATTAAAAAAAAAAGTAAGTTGGGTTACAAGTCTTTAGGAAAAAGACGGGAGACATCCAGTGCTTTTCCAGAATGAAGGCATATGTGGGAAGAAGGAGACAAATCCTTCTTAATTAATCTGAAGCACTCCTATGCAATTTGGGATATCATTTCTTTTTCACATGCAGTTGTAGATGAAATTACCACCTTGGAAGAAAGGTAACCCTCCAAAGGGATACATATTCTAATGCAGTAACCTGAAAGTGCTCATCATCAAACTGTCCCCCAATATGAGCACCATTTTAGCAAAATAACATTCATAACACATGTATTTTCCCTCTTCTCATTTTAATTTTAGCAACTACTTTTCTCATATTCACCCCTAACAAGGTTTCAATGCTAGGTAGGTGTACACAAGCAAGTACATGTATACTGTACAAGCTGACTTTGGAAGTAGTGCCAAGAGCCATTTGCTTATGAAGGTGCAGAAATGGATTCCACACTTCAGCGAAAACATGAAAACTATGTAAAACAAAGATTACGGAAAATATTGGACTTCCCTTCTGAAGAATCAAAGGCTGGTTTGGGGTACTGATGAGCCACTGGAACTGGTATTTTACATATATCAAGGAACAACGAAATACACTACAGCGTAACCTATAGCAGATTAACCTATGCGTAGATTATCAATAAAACAAATGTTCTTCCAGTGCATGTCTTACACTAAAAGGAGAGCTGGAGCTGAAAACATCTTGTGGCAAACCTGCTATATTGGCAACCCAGGAGCCAGTTGGGACCCAGTCATTTCTCTAAGATTCAGAGGCAAAAGATTCAAGCTAGGGTGAAATGACAGAAGATTTTATTCAATAAATATTGAGTTAACACTAGCACATAGACTTATATACCAATTCATAGCACTTTACAGTCCTCTCTAAATGGTTTACATACTGCCCCAACAATCTGGGTCTTCATTTTACCGACCTTGGAAGGATGGAAGGCTGAGTCAACCTTGAGCCGGTCAGGATTGAACTCCTGGCAGCGGGCAGAGTTAGCCTGCAATAATGCATTCTAACCACTGCAGATATGTAGTAGTAATTTTCATCTGTTCACTATTACCAGGAGCTCCAAGTATAGCAGCAGCAGCAGTGATGGTGGTAACTCTGAAGTCAGTAGTTGCATAACATTCTTCCAGGTCTTTGGGTCTATGTTGATTTGAAACTGGCAGGGACTTCTGTCAGATTTTTATGCTTTCCTTGTAAACAGTAACACTTAAAAATAGGCTGGCAACACATCTTACAACTTTAGCCAGAAGAATCTCTGCCAAGAATAGTTTTAGCGGAGGTAGAATCTCTAGCCGACAGCATCTGTGGATGGTGCGATATCATACTTGGTCATTGCCTTAGGAAGTAACTGCCCCCCCCTTTTTTTGAGAAATCATTTGTTTTCAATCTCCCATCATTCTCCCAATAAAACTGAAAGTAAATGTACAATATCCAGTGTTATCTATTCCACTTCCTCTTCAGAAGAAAGGGGAGTTAAATATTTCAAAATGTGTACGTTTAATTTAAATGTTCTTCATTTTACAACTGGAGATACTTTCAGATGTACTCCTTAATATCTAAGAAGTTATCAATCAGTCAATATTTTCAACTAAAGGAACAAGGATGCAATCTTTCATAAATTGCAAGCATATTTGGAAATGAATGCTCAGACAGAATTGATGTTTATTTATTATTAAGCTTTATAAGTATGTAATGTAAAGGAATCTTATATTTGATATGGCACAAATAATGCATAGCTTTATGTCTTCTATTTTTAGGACATTTGCCTTCCGAGAACACACATAATTTCTATTCAGATTTTATTAGAGAATAAGAGACAAAACAAGTTGTATGCCAAATAATCAGACTTCTTACTAACAGTGTCAGTAAATCAGAGCTGGTGATTCAGATTTCTACTGATTTTGGAAGGGAAACAAAAGGAAATAGATATGAAGTCTTTAATAGGTCTAATGCATTCAAATGATGTTAAAAACCTACGTTGGAACCCAATCACAGAATGGAATTGTTGACATTTTCTCTCTTTCTCTATTCTTTTATTTCTTTAACATTTCCATTACAAGAAATTTCATTTTTTTAAGCTTTGTTGCTCTGCCCATCAACAAACCTAGGGAAGAGCAGCATCAATTTGTTTTAAACAAGATATACATCATGTTCGGTCTTAAAAACAAATGTAAATATAAACATTCCTCAGGCTTTAAAACAGGCGAATCAGAAACAATTTAATGTTACCTCGAAGTAACAGATCATCTACCTCAGCATGGAACATGTGCAAAATTGTCAAACATTGATTATGAATATATCATCATTGCTCAAACTATTGGACTTTAGTGATACCATATGGAGTACATAAGAACAATGTATATAAGAACCTAATTGAGGAAAGAATACATAACCTGATTTTTCATGCTCAATTTGATAACTTTGATGTGGCACTCAATGATTTTCCACAAAAATGCATAAGATAACATATAGAATCAGCTTTGGAATATGATATGCTATGTTCTATGATCAAAGTTTTAAGCCTCCTTTGTAACCAAGAGACAACACCAGCATCCAAGAAGCAAACGTATATGAGCTTTAAGCTCTATTGTTGCTCCAGAACTAATACAAGAATAACAAATCAATTAGGGACCAATGAAGAACTAAAGATAGAGACAATTACTCAGTTTAAATAAAGTATTTCATACACTATGGTTACAAATGCTATTAAAGTCTGTATATAAATGCTAAAATGAGATACAGACTAAGCAATTGCATAAAATACATTCCATAACATTATTTGTTGATGGAGATACATTTATCTTCTCTGTATATTTTTATGTCTTTGTACAGAAGCTGCAGCTTCTGTTATACCTAATTGCTTTCACTTGCAGCTTGAAAGAGTACTAGTTTTTAATATTCAGTAGAGGTATGAAGGAACTATACTTAAATATAACTAAAATGCTTACAAAAATATTAGTGTTCTTGTCTTTAAACTTCTATTAAATATAGGAGAATTGTCTTCTTTAAAAAAAAAAAGACTGACTACTTAAGTGCATGAAGGTCAACAATTTTATGAGTGTATTCCAATTGTCATTTGTTGAATGAGCTGTTTATAACCCTGTGAGCCGCCTGGGAAATCCAAGGGAAATCATCAAAACAATTAAAAAATGAAAGTTAGAATATTTCGGACATGTGATGCGACACCCAGAAAAATACGGCATATTCCATTTAATCCTCCAGGGAAAGATTGAAGGCAAACGAGGTCCAGGCAGAAGAAGAACATCATGGCTTCAAAATCTAAGGGACTGGTTTTCGTGCGGCTGCTGATAAAAACAGGATCGCCAACAGGATCGCCAACGTCCGATAACGGATATGGCACAATAATAATAATAATAATATCATTATTCTGTGTATTATGCATCAGATTTGGTGCATGGAGTAAATGCCGTGGTTGTTATTTTTTTCTTGCAATATTAGCATTAGTCTGAAGTTTCCAATGCTGAATTTTATGTGCATGTGGTATTCATAACAATCAATCACCTATACCCAAGAAGAAAAATAGAGAAGCTTTGTCACAAGCTTTTCTAATGTATCCAAGAACATTAGAAAACGTTAGAACATATGTGCACAAGTTAGTATTACCTAAATGGAAAATAGTTCATTTTATTTTCTATCAAGCTTCCGACAAAATACATTTTGGTAAGCTTTAAATTACAGTTAGCCTCTTATGATTATTTCAAACTCCTGTGTCATTGCTACTACAGTGGAGATACCAGTTGCCATGTTGCTCAAACATGAATATCTGTGGTTCGTGTGTCAACTTCCTGATGTACTGATATTGTCCTTTATATAGCTATTACCTACAATAGGCAAACAAACTATACACATGCACACAATGAGCTTCCAACTTTGGAGAACCCGTGTAGAATCACAACAAATTGGGTCTGGCAACAGTTTGCTATAAAGCAATGGTCTCTGCACTCCAAAGTCACAATATTTTCCTTTGTGAATTCCTGCTCCCACTTTTACTGGCTTTCTGATAGTTCCCAGGCTATCCTGTCATGCTATACCTTACAGCAAACAGATTTCAAAATTTTAAGATGCTCGTATCATCCTTATTATTAACACCACGAACAACCAGAGCCAACTTTAACTGTCATTCTGATAATCCCATTTCACTTTGATAATTTTATTTCAGATATATGATGTAAATGAGAAAAATTTTGATATTGCTATTTGCTAAACAATTAGGAAAGACTTGTAGTAGGTCAACAGAGATCCATCTTACTGACATTTGTTATCTGCAGCTTCCCCAACATTTTGATCCTGTCAGTACACTCTGATATATGTTTGGAAGTCCTAGTCTGATGTAGTGGAAATATTTCTCAGTAAACAAGATCAGTTTGTTCTAAGTTACAAGGCAGCCAGTTAAAAATTAATGTAATTGGAGTAGAATTGCAGAATTAATATCTAGCACTGTTGATAAATAAACAGTAGTGGCAATTTCTTCAGTGCTGGTGTAGTTTATTCCTAATTTTCTGCCAAATTATAGGTAATCTCATCAATTAAATGAAGGAACTTAATGGCTGAGAGCCAGTTTGGTATAATGGTTAAGGCATCAGGCTAGAAACTGGAAAACCATGAGTTCTAATCCCATTTTAGGCACAAAGCCCAGCTTGGTGACCTTGGGCCAGTCACTCTCTCTCAGCTCCAGGAAAAAGGCAATGACAACCTTGCCGAGAAAACTGCAGGGACTTCTCCAGGCAGTCTATCAAGACTGACTCAATAAAAATAAAAATTAATATTTCTACCTCAATCATGAAATCATAACTTAATCTGTTATCATGGGAAATACTACATTGTATTGATGAATACCCTTGAAACTTCCTTGGATGAGTGTTATTAATACTTATTGCTGGTGACATTATGGTCTGTCACAGGATATTTTCCAAGTGCAATATATTCTCAGTTGGCGCTCTTCTATCTTAAGTTTCAAACAGATAAACCAGAAGTATCCAGCAGTTCTTTTGCATCTATCATTCTATGGGGACCTTCCTCACATTCTTAGATCTACTAACAATTGTATTGATTGTGGCACTTGGACATTATTAGGTTTGACAATTAATTCTAGGCCAGCTCAGAAGATGTTATTCTGATTTAAAGCGGGAAGGTAAATATCATTTGTCTGCGGATGATTCAAAAATGGATTGTAAACAGCCACCTGAGGGAAGAACAAAGCCAACACAGGAGCAAAGATCAAGCTAAGGTGAAGAAATGTTAGGATCAAGAAGGGAGCTAGAATTTAGGACCAAAAAACCTCCCCAAACAAACTCCAAGCTAAATTAGAGGACAAATGAAGAGACAGGACTGAAAAGCAAGCATAAAACCTGGACTAAGAATAATAAAGTGTGTAGATTTATAATCAGTGTCAAAGAAAACTGAATTATGGAAGCAGAATAGCTGGAGCGGAAAGCTCTCTTAAGATCTGCCTGAGCAGATAGAATCAGTTCACAGTCTGCTTACTGTGAGGGCTAGCTGCCCATAGAGTTCTTTCCAGTGGGCGAGTGAGGGTAGAAAATCCAGCTGAGAAGCCAATAAAGAGTTCTACAAAGTTTGCTAAGTTCAAAAATAAAAAGGGTAAACAAAATTATAGCAGGGAGAGTGCAGGAGAGTTAGAGTTCACAAAATCCCCTAAGCAGCAAAACAAATTGGTCTGAGCTTCTAGAGCATCAAAACCCTGCCACTGAACATTGTTATTATAATTCTTATCCATATACCCTGGAGGAAGAGGAGGAGGAGGAGGAGGGGAAAAAGATGCTGCCCAGTTGCTAGACAATATGCATTCAGGCTCGTTAATTAGTTTTGCATTTCTGTGAACCTTTCCTATTAGAACTTTACTTTTTAAGAACACACTCATCGTTATTTGCACCCCTAGGCTATGATTCTTTGCACCACTCTTCCAGCAACAACTGCCACTCTTTCATTTTTTCTTCTCCTTTGTCCACTTAGGATTCTTCTGCTTTTTTTAAAAGGACATGATCAAAAATATCAAATAACTTTGCTTGAAGTATGGTGTTCCAAGGCTGTCTTTTCTTTTTTTTTCTTTTCTCTTTTCTCTTTTCTCTTTTCTTTTTTCTCTTTTCTCTTTTCTCTTTTCTTTTCTCTTTTCTTTTCTCTTCTTTCTCTCCTTCCTTCCTTCCTTCCTTCCTTCCTTCCTTCCTTCCTTCCTTCCTTCCTTCCTTCCTTCCTTCCTTCCTTCCTTCCTTCTTTCCATTAAGTTGCTGGCCATTATTGTAGACAGTGTAAAAGAATGAACCAGTGTTCAAAGATCACAGAAGTGTTTTTCTAAACCTTTTCAGCCTCTGCAGCAGAATATCTTTAATAGAAATGGATTTTTATAGCTGAGAGGCCTCACTTTGCTTTAATGCTGTATCTTTCTCTTCAGGAAAAAATGGAGAGCACTTAGTTTTCTAAAATGATTTTTCTGTTCTTTCTGGGTCAAACTCACTTTTTGTGAAAGTACTATTTTTCAGTCATAATGATTTCCACTCAAAATGACACCAACCCAGAATCTAGTTGTAATCTGCCTATGATGAAGGAAAGAAAATGATTTTTTTCTCTTTTAAAAAATGAAACCTGATGAGCCAATCTCCCAAATATTTGAAAAATTATATTTATAAACAAATACCCTGTGTAAAAGTAGAAAGTTATCCCAATATTTAACGTACAAGTCCCAGAGTTTTATATATATTGTGTCTAAATTGAATACATTAAGTTAAATTAAAATTTGATATTAAAGGATGACAACCACAGTTACAATTCTCTGCATAATGTTTATTTCTACTAAATAAACTCTGCTTCCTGTGTCTTTTACCTTTCTTGTTACCCATCACTGGAATACCCCATTTGTGTCTATGAATGTATGGGTGTGTATTTTAAAAAATAGACTAACAGGAATCATAGGTTGTACAACGCAAATGTTACTCCAGCGATCTGCATCAGGGCAGTTTTTAACTTCATTAAATTGCTGTCATATGGTGTCTGCTGACATGGCTCAGACTTTAGAGAGTTTTACCCATCAGGTATTCTCTAAGATTGTTAACAAGAACAGCAACTCTCATTAGGGGTTCCCCAAAAGCAGCTAATTAAGGGACAAAGGTTGCTCAGATTGTGACAATTACACCTGTAGGTCTCTGTAGAAATACCAAAATTGCACACCAGCATATGTTTGGTTGCTTAGAACAAGAAATAAAGACCCAGTCCATTAAAAGAGAGCGAGGGGGAGAGAGAGAGAAAGAGAGAGAGAGAGAGAGAGAGAGAGGGGCAGAAAGCTGTCAACCATTTGAAAAGCTTTAGGAAAATGATCATCCAATTAGTGGCTATGATCAAATCAGGCATGAACTCTCTCTGGATGGCTCCATAATTTTCCTTCTTGCATGGTGTAATTTCATATAGCTCAAATGAACTCATGAGAGGTAATTCAGTCCCAAACAGTTTTCTCATCACTGCTAATTATACTAATACATTGAAATGCCTCCTACAAAATGCATGAGCCCTTTAAGCCACCTCATTAATGTGATATAATTTTTGCCAGAATATATATATCAAACCTATTATCACCACAGGTTTTCTTTATCATTTTTTTTCAAAATGTCTGTCAAACCCTCTGAAAAAAGTAGACTTCTTGGGTCTGCCTTTTTCTTAATTATCCTTTTCTTTGAAGTGCGGTTGTCTACTGTTGCATAAAAAAAAAAGCAAGAATGTTGGCAATAGGGAGTATGGACGGGGTATCGGATGCCTTTTCCCCCTCCGTACTTGATTCTTCTTCTTTCCCCCCCCCCAGTTGTAGCTGATTCTTTAAATGGCAAATGGTGCATGCAGTAATGTGCAAAAATGAGTTATACAAACTGAAAGCAGGGGTGTAAAAAGAAGCATCATCTGAGACTAAAATAAAGACAGATTTTATGGTATTTATGTCAGTTAATTTAACTGCTGGTAGGGGCCTTTGTTGAAACATGAGTTAGTTCCAGTGTTTAACCTTGCAGCATTAATTTATGCTTGATGGCATGAGTACTTCATCACTCTCTCCTTGGAAAAGACAGTTATCTCATTAGCTGGAATTTAATGAAATGCAAGGATACACTTCTTAATTTCCAAGATTACTATAACACAAATCAGGTGTAAATCTTGGTCTGACTTTATTATCCCTTTGTTTGTAAAAAAAAATATATATTTTTTTTGAAGAGTACTATCAGAGTATCCTTTGGTGGGATGAATGTTCCAGCAGCTGTTCAACACATCTTCAGAACCTGACAAAACTTTCCACCCAATGGCTCTAATGACAATAAAATCTCTATGAAATGCATGCACTTTTAGAACAAATGAATAATCCTATGAATCCTATGAATATTGAGGATAATTATATATAGATATAGATATAGATATAGATATAGATATAGATATAGATATAGATATAGATATAGATATAGATAGATAGATAGATAGATAGATAGATAGATAGATAGATAGATAGATAGATAGATAGATAGATAGATAGATAGATAGATAGATAGATAGATAGATAGATAGATAGATAGATAGATAGGCTTGAACAATAAATCTTCTGAACTGCAATTTAACGTATAGTCCTGATTCTTCTGTCAGACATTTAGATATTCAACAACAAAGATCTCCTCCATGATCAAAAAGTCAAGATGGTGGCCACAACTCACCCTTTTTAACATATGTTGCTACTTATGACTTTTTTGATCCTCAGTCTGCAGACGCTCTCTGGTCTTCTCACTCCCTGGTCATCTCCATTTTTTCAAGAGGCAGTTTGGGTCTTCCATACGTTGACATCAGATATAATATATGGTACATTTTGTGTCATTTTCCGTGATTATGTTCTATATAGAGAATGACACTTCACAAGAAAATTGTTGGTCCTTGACTGTTTTGTTCATTGAAGGGTCTCCTATATTGTTCATGGATTTCTTCTTCATACCTTCTAGTGAAGGTTCATGAGAGAAGGAAATGATACATCATCATCCTTATATCACTTCAAAACTGCTGGCCACATGGAGGATTTTAAAGGGCATAAACCTGCTTATCAAGAATTTCAGATTCATAACTCACGAAGGACAAACAGCTTGTGTCCACAGATATCTCATTTGGTTACATCTAGAGCCATGAAGCTTCTTAGATTGAACAAAAGAATTATCAAGTAAATACATAGATATTAAATATACATTTTGTACATAAATTGGAATATTTTTAAAAACTATTCAACATACAGGTAGTCCTTGAGTTACAATTGAGCCCCAAATTTATGTTGCTAGCTGAGACATTGGTTAAGTGGGTTTTTGTCCCATTTTATGACCTTTCTTACCATAGTTGTTAAGTTAATCACTGCAATGGTTAAGTTAATAACATGGTTGTTAAGTGAATCTTGACTATGAGCCAGCAGTGTTCAGCAGCAGCCAAAAAAGCTAATACAATCCTGGGTTGTATAAACAGAGGCATAGAATTAAGATCACGTGAAGTACTAGTACCGCTTTATAAAATCCTAGTAAGACCACACCTGGAATACTGCAGCCAATTTTGGTCACCATATCACAAAAAAGATGTTGAGCATTTGGAAAAAAATCAGAGAAGAGCAACTAAGATGATCAAAGGCCTGGAGACTAAAACATACAAAGAACGGCTGCGGGACTTTGGTTTGGCTAGTCTAAAGAAAAGAAGAAATAAGGGAGACATGATAGCACTATTCCAGTATTTGAGAGGCTGCCACAAAGAAGAGGAGGTCAAATTATTCTCCAAAGTACCAGAGGGCAAGACAAGAAACAATGGTTGGAAACTGATCAGAGAGAAGCAATCTGGAATTAACAGTGAGGACAATTAACCAGTGGAACAGCTTGCCTTCAGAAATCGTGGGTGCTCATCACTGGAGATTTTTAAGAAGAGGCTAGACAGTCCCTTGTCTGAAATGGTATAGGTTCTCCTGCTTGAGCTGGGAGCTGGACGAGAAGACCTCCAAGGTCCCTTCCAGTTCTATTCTATTCTATTCTGAATCAGGCTTCCCCATTGACTTTGTTGGTCAGAAGTTCTCAAAAGGTGATCATGTGATTCTGGGACACTGCAAACATCATTATGGGGTACTGAGTGTCGATTAATGAGAAAAAAAATGAATTTCAACAAGTGTAGAATCAGGCTGCAGCCTAACAAAATTGACACAAGTGAAAGGGGTCTGAATACTTTCTGAACGCACTATATATGGAAATGGATTTCTGCAGGAAGACAGTGTGAACAAGAACAATGAGGGCACCAAGATGTGACAAATTTGTGCACCTAGTCTGTATGGATGTTAATAATCAATACTGAGTACTTAGATCAATACTGTTTGCTCATAGATACACAGTCCCATGTTTGCAATTTCTTCCAGCCTCTGTTGTTTTTAAGTGGGTAGATACTGTATGCATCTACTGATATAAATTAAAATAGTAGCAGAACATACAAATCAAACCTATCCAAATCAAATCTCTAATCCATATAGGATATTATTTGTTGAGACCTCCAAAGATTCTTGACTTGGAAGCTCATTGAGCATTGATGTTCTACTGCTGACCTTTTTCCAATATTGAGGGCAGTGTTTATTTATTTGTTTATATCCCATTTTTATTATTTTTACAAACAATTCAAGGCAGTGAACACATCCAACACACACATCCAACACACCTTCCTCCTCTTAATTTCCCCACAGCAACAACCCTATGAGGTGGGTTGGACTGGCCCAAAATCACCCAGCTGACTTTTGTGGCTAAAGTGGGACTTGAACTCATGGTCTCCTGTTTTCTAGCCTGATGCCTTAACCACTAGACCAAACTTTAAATTTGAATTTCATCAAATGGTCTCACCTTTTTCAATTTACTTCCCATTGGAGTCAAAGGGAGAGTTTTGTTTTATTTTTTTAAAGTTCCACTTCCCATTTTGGCTAAAACAAACTTTGGCTATACTGTAGGGATTATTCTATACTGAACTGATAACCTTGCTCCACTAAGATTAATCTTTGTAGTATCATAGAGCTGTTGCTAAGGCGTAAGATGGAAAATTTGCCAGAATGTACAAAACTAAAAGCTGTCACCTGCTATTTTATGTAGATAAGCATGCTGAGTAACTTTCTGACGTATAACTTGGTAGGAATGTATATATTTCATATATCAAAGCTTAATATTTTGCTAAAAGTTACACTATATAAATTGCAATATTTGTTAATTGCAACCATAGGAGTAACTATAGAAACAATGAACAATAAATTGTGATTTTCAAAGAAAGTTTTTGAAGAGTTTGTTAGGGTGATTTTTTTTTGAGTATTTACAATGAAGCCTACTTTATGTATTAGGTTAGTGTCCATATTTCCTAGTGCATGTAAAGTGATGCAATGTAATAAATTGATTCAATACTTGCTGCTACATTGTTACTGCAAAACATTGGAAAACTGAAGAACATATTTAACCAGATCAGTGGTGTTCAAAAATAGAATAAACTGTATAGCAGCCAAGTTCTCAAATTTAGAGTTGTTACTTTCAGGGACAGGAAGTTATGCAGCAGGTTCAATATAGTTTGTATAAACTTTTTCTAAGGTTGACTTGATTTTTAAAAATACTAATTCCAAACCAGAGAAAATGAGTTGGGAAACCCAAATCTAAGGGGTGCACTAACTCTAGGAAGGGAGAAGTTTTGGTTTCCAATCAACTGTGACACTGGTGAGAATTTAGTGCTGAAAATATAATGGATGGGAAACTTATCTTCCCACAAAGGGATGGGGATTCGATTGAATGAGAACTGGAATATAAACTGCTCAGGGTCCTTTGGAATTAAAAAATGCATACTGTATTAAAGTAGGTTTTCCTCTGAACTTCTTAAACAAGGAACTAATCAGGATTACATGTGCAACTTTTAATTAATTTTTTAATAGTGAAATATTAAAAAATACAATACCATAGAAACAGGTGAGTATGTGTGTTTGTGTGTTTGTGTATTTGATATATTTAATTAAACATATTGTGAGATATTTCAAGACATATAAACTCAAGTATTTACAAATTGTAAATTCAAATTTCTTAAAGTAATCCCTCAATATAATAGAACACAAAGATGGTAAATTAGACTTTTCTGAATTAGTAATCATAATATAAACCACATTGTGGTATAACATTCCTCCCATCTCACTGTATAAGTGACTCTGAATAGGTTACAAGTAAAAAAGACCATAAAAATCTTTACAAATATACCAGAAAAGTAATGTATTAATGGAACACCAGTTTATTTTTAAAAGCCACATTTTTCTTGATATATTTGTTTAATCAATCAGAATAGACCTGGAAAGGACCTTGGAGGTCTTCTACTCCAATCCCCTGCTCAAGCAGGAGACCCTATATCATTTCAGACAAGTGGCTGTCCAGTCTCTCCTTAAAAACCTCCAGTGACATAGTACCCACTGGTTGGCAAGCTGTTCCACTGGTTAACTGTCCTCCCTGTTAGGAAGTTTCTTCTTAATTCCAATTGCTTCTCTTCTTGATTCGTTTCCATCCATTGTTTCTTGACCTGCCCTGTGGTGCTTTGGAAAATAAGTTGACTGCCTCCTCTTTGTGGCAGCCCCTTAAATACTGGAACACTGCTATCATGTCCCCCCTAGTCCTTCTTTTCTATAGACTAGCCAAACAAAAATCCTGCAACCGTTCTTCATATGTTTTAGTCTCCAGGCCTTTAATCTTCTTCGTTGCTCTTCTTTGCAGCTTAGTACCATCTGCAGATTTGATGAGTTCCCCCTCTATTCCCTCATCTAAGTCATTTATGAAGATATTGTACTGGGACTAAGATGGAACCTTGCGGTATCCCACTGCTACTTCCCTCCATGTAGATGTAGTACCATTAAGGACTACTCATTGAGTGTGGTTTGTCAACCAGTTACAAATCCATCTGGTGGTGATGCTGTCTATCCCACATTTTTCTGGCTTACCAAGAAGTAGCTTGTAGTCTACTTTGTTGAATGCCTTGCTGAAGTCTAAGTATACTATGTCCACAGCATTTCACTGTTCTACTAATTTAGTCACTTTGTCAAAGAATGAAATAAAATCGGGTTGGCATGTTCTGTTTTTAACAAACCCGTGCTGGCTTTTAGTTATAACTTTGTTTCTAGATGTTCATAGATCTGTATTTTAATTATCTTTTCCAGTATCTTCCCAGTATTGATGTTAAACTGATTGGTCTGTAGTTTCCTGGATCTGTCCCCCCCCCTTTTTTTTTTTTGAAGATGGGAATCACATCAGCTCTTTTCCAATCCTCAGGTAATTCCCTGGTGTTCCAGGAGTTTTGAAAGATAACATCTGTGTTTCTGAGATAACATCTGCCAGCTCCTTTAGAACTCTGGGATGTAATCCATCAGATCACGGTGATTAATATTCATCAAGATCAGATAGGTGTTCTCTAACCATTTTCTTGCTTATCTTAATTTTTATTTTTAGTCTATCCTTTATGGGTAAGTTTTTGTTAGGTTGGGCTATATAGTTTCTTTCTGCGTGAAGACTGATGCAAAGAATGAGTTAAGCAGTTTTGTTTTCTCTCTGCTGCCTGTTACTTCCTTGCCATCTTCTCTTTTAAGTGGACCTAGTGTTTCCTTAACTTTTTTTCTTGTTATTTATATGTTAAAAGAAACTTTTTTTAATTATCTTTGACTTTTGTTGCAAGTCTTTGTTCATTCTAAGCCTTTGCTTTCCTGACTTCATCTTTGCAGATTCAGGCTATCTGCTGATACTTTGCCTTAGTTATGTGTTCCTCTTTCCATTTTTTGTACTTGTCCTCTTTGTCTTTCAATTTATCAGAGAGATCTTTATGCAACCAGGCTGGTTTCTTCTTGAATTTCTTGTTTTTCTTTTTCAGTGGTATTGTGCTGGACTGGGCTTTTATGATCATATGGTGTATGTATGTATGTATATATGCATGCATGTATGTATGATCATATGGTGTATATATGTATGATGTATGCATTTTGATCATATGGTGTAGTGATGAAGGTTCTCTCCTAGAACCCAGAAGACTTTGAGTTCTGATCCCATCTTAAGCGTGAAAGCCGATTAGGTGACTTTGGGCCAGTTACTCTTTCTCAGCCCAATTCACCTCACAAGGTTGTTGATGTGGAAAAATAGGAGAAGGAAGGAATATTGAGTATGATCACTACCTTGAGTTGTCTATGAAAAAGGAGTTGGAATAAAAATTAAAAAATCTAATCTAAAATAATTTGGATGTGCATGTGAAAAAAACCTGTGTTAACATATGTGTTAATATGTTATTTTGTGAACTGAAGAAGCATCTTGGAAGAGAAGTGAAATGTTTTCATTTCTAGCCAAATTTAAGCCTCGTGAATAACACAATGAATTTCCTGGGAGTAACTTTCATTTGGTGGTACCTTGAATAAATATGTTATAGTGCTGTTTTAACAGTCAAAATAAGAAAGTTAAGTAGCATATTAATTATAAATTATCTAGGCTGATAAAGATTATTAATCATATTTACATCTGACAGCCAAATATGTCAGGTTTGGCAAGCCTGCTTGATAAAAATTATCATTATTTGAATACTGAATTGCTGCAAAAGTTTTTAAAATTGAATTGGGTTAATATTTATGATATTTTTCTTGGACAGTACCCATTTAATTTCCATGATTCCATTCCCAAATTGTAATGTAAACAGATGGTGTTGCACACATGCAAGTCATTTTTTTTTTTTTGCCACTTGGGATTATAGTTTGATGTCTCCAGCCTTGAACCAATTCAAGGGCATACTACAATGAGGAAATCTTTGGAAACTCAATAAGCACATCTTCCAACAAAGGGGACATGGAACATTTAACAATGTGATTTGACCCATTCTAATCCATTTTAGTTTGATGTGTTCCAGAGCATGAGCTTTTTAGTCTAGCATCCAGTTCCTGTCTTGCTGGCAGGGCTTGTATCCCTGTTCTTTTGGCTTTACCCAGTTTAATAACATTAAATATTATTTCAGGAAGTATTAAATAATAAAAAACTGTGTTTGTCTATATATGTTAGTAGCCAAAAATATATAGAATTCTGTTTTTAATTTTCTAGCCTGAATAAGAATGTCTGATGTCTTTACATACTTCTAAAACTTCCATTGTCATGACCTTTAACTGGACAAAATGGTACATCATAGGGCAACAATTTTTGAACCAAGGGACTTCAAATAGGTAACTTACAGAATGCATTCCAAATCTAGAACCCATGACTTCCAATTGAATGAAACTTTGGAAAGATGTGGCAGTTTCAATTCTACTGGCTGCTGCTGTGCCCACATTATCTTTATTTCCAATATTCAGTAACAGTTTCCCAGCCCATCTTCGCTCCCTCTCCCACCCAGAGGCAGCCATTTATCTGCCTGCTGGAAGGGAAGGGGTGGAGAGGGAGATTTCTGCTACTCCTTGCCAGATTCCCACAAGAAGGAAGTGGAGCTGATGGGTTGAGATTCTGCTCCATGATTGTCTGATTCAGTAGTAAATCAAGCAGAGAAAGCAACTGTATAAAAGGGTATTTTGACTCATTATGGAATTGTGAATGGTTGCTGGCCTATTAATATACTTTCAGCATGTGTGTGCATCTTGTTAAGTGTATTTGTTCTAAACTAATCACTCCTGAAGCTTGTATCTTTTTATCTTTGTAAGACTAACATTATTTATCATAAATAATTTTATTTATTGAATGTTATTTGCTATCGAGAGAGGCAGACACAAAGATAATGTTTTAAAAGATGCCCATTGATGTGAGAGGAAATGCAAGCCATCTGATAGAAGCTCAGTGAGTGGGAGAAATGTAAACATCCCCTGCATTTTATTTCACATGACAGAATGCATTATGGTCAAAGTAGTATCTTCTTGAAGGCACAGATTTCAAAAATCTGCATAATATCCACTTTTATGTATGCCACTTATTTAGGATGAAGGTCTATGGTTTAATGTCCTGCAGTTCCATTTAGTAAGTCTCTTGTTTATAGTACATCTCGGTGATAAATAAAACATACGGAGAACCCTAACTTACATACTTAGTTTCAATTAACCATGTCACAATACAGCACCTTCTTATAAATCTCTGGAAGCAAAGAGTGATGCAATACAGTGTTCTGGTGTCTATAGTTGTGAAGGCTTGCTCTTCTCATCAAACAATTAGGTGCTGTTGACGCAGAACCTACTTTTCCCACCAATTAGTGCCAACAGCAGGGGGCATTAGAAATCTGAAAGCTAACTGTCAGTGGTGTAGTGAAGAATTTAAGAACAATACGTTCCAAGACATGGTTTGGTTTACTGTGTCTCTTCAGTCCACAAAACATAATTTGTTTCTTCCGTATTTGTGCAATTTAATTCATATGTGTACGTAAAATATGTGCTTGTGGCAACTGATCTAAATTCTTATGATTTTTAAACATTTTACAGTTCTCTTAAAAAAAAGAGAGAGAGAGAGAGATACCCATCATTTTATACTGAGAACAATTCATCTGCAATCACCAGGATCCCCTTGGCCTTGTGGATAGTCCTCAGTTAGTTCACCATCTTTCATGTTGCATAATATTCCTCAAAGCCTCCCTTTAACTCAAACAATTTACCAACATTTTTTCACAGTTTACAATTCCTCTAAGGCAGGGGTAGGCAGCCTTGGATCTTTTATGACTCGTGGACTTCAACTCCCAGAATTCCTGAGCCAGCCATGGTTGCCTACTCAAGGTTGCCTACTCCTGCTCTAAGGCTACTTTGATAAAAAAATGTACCTTCTTTTTTGTCTCCAATTGCACCAAAGAGTTATGAATATTCAGGAAAAACAGTTAGCTTTGAACCTCAGTTTAGGAGTCTGATGAATATTCTTTGTTTTATCTTGGTAGATTCATAACCATCACAAAGAGCAGATGAGATGGTACAGCAAACCTTTTTCTGAGAATAATGGCTTTGGGTGAAAGTGTTCACATGGCCAAATGAATACTCTTGAAAAGCCAGGGAAAAACGCTAATCCAAATTCTTTCCTCCCAATATTTGGTTTCTTATATGCAGAAATATTTTGATTATGGGGGAACAATGTAGGCTGAAAAACAAAGAAAATTAAGGTATGGTGGTAGTCAAAATCAAGAGATAAAGAAAGCATCAGGGCCATTGGGTTGCAATAAATTATTGCATTGGATTGCAGTTAAGTAGTTATATAATTGATATCTAACCATCCTATCCTTCAGTCTCTTGCTAAGGAAAGTGAAGTGAAATCTTGTTTTAAAAAGAAAATTTGCTGCAACCATCAAACATTACTATCAACTGTAGATCACATCATGACCAGTTATAAGTTGAGGGCATATACCAGGCTAGTATCTGGTTTTTTTCATATAAACGATGCTATGTTTTAATGTTAGATGGCCTAGACATTGGTATCTGAATATAGATCTTTTTAACATTCATGTTTTATTGTGTTTTTTAAATCTAGGTGAAAAATGTTAATAAATATTGCAAGTCCATGTACGATATGCCATATGCTAAATAATAATTATTTCAAAATAAGCTTGAAATATATTAATAATGACATGTGATAAATCATTAGCAAGTAGGTAGGAGCTGTGTACTTCGGGTTTATCTCTTGATAACTCTGAGATGGTTTCCATACTATTGTTTTTAACCAAAACGAACAATAGGATTGAGTTGTGCATGTACGTTCATAAATCACATCATATTGGAAATGTACAAAAATGCAATCTGCCTGGCATTCCCCCTTCAAAATTAATTGATTTTTATCAATTGTATGAAAATATTTTCTATAAAGTGTACAGGAAGCGACAATATTTTCACATATAGGGCTATATGAACTCTATCTAAACTACGATCTCTTTTAAAACCTGCAATTCTACTTGGATGTGAAGAGCTGACTTGGGTAGAATTTAGCTAATCCCCAACATTATCAACTTCAAATTGTATTTAGATACCAAGTTGGTCTCAAGTGATCAAAAGCAATTACCGAAAAAGTTGGATGAGCGTGTACTGTGTATTGAATATTTTTATTGCATATTTTTTAAATTCTTCTCCATAATCCAAAAGCTATCTAGAGCAGCTTGTATATAGCCAGTGAAAACATTCAGTTCCTTACCAAATGTTGCTTGACTAAAAGATACAATAAAAAGGGGAAACAAAGGATGTGAAAGAAAAATTGGAGTAAAATTGGACAGGAAATAATTCTGGGACTAAAAAATCCTGATGAAACTGAACTTTTAACCAAGCTGAGAATATGGTACTTCTTCCCACCTCCCACTGTTACTGCCTAATGGAATTAATAAACCCAGGAGAGCATGCAAAGCAAGATATAATATGAGGTGCAGCAAATCTAGATAATTTTATTTTATAAATGGCAGTTCAACCCCCCAGAGCTATCAACACCAAGTTGCTTGAGCTAATTTCTACCAATAAATTTAAAAACATGACTGATCTTTGTTAGATGATGAGCCCTCTGAGCATTTTTGTTTAACTTTAATTTTTGTATTCTCTTTGTTTACATTGATCTCATTCCATGGCGGGGTATACCATTTTACACTAACATTTGTTTCTAATCATTGGCCATTTAAAAGCAGTTTGGTGCTCATTGCTTTAACATTGTTAGTTAAGTCATGTTTCAAGTTTTTATTACATCCTCCCCCCCCAAAAAAAAAGATTCAGTTCCTCCATAGACTTTCTTTTTCTTTTTTTTCTTTAAAAAAAATCATGGAGAGGAAACAACGATTTTGAACAAATTCACTGGTGTCTATTGGTTCATTCATTTATTATATAATCAGATGCAATGGCAAAATTAGAAAAAGAACATTAGCATTCTGGGTGCACTCCTGCATTAAGGATATTGTGATTGGATTATGGAAGATAAAATGTGTGTGTGTGTGTGTGTGGTGTGTGAAGACAAAGGCCCAAGGCAATTTATGTTCAGGTTTTGCTGCAAGCATGCAGAACTAACTGGGTTTAGATTAAGGCAGTCTAATTAGTGTCATGTCAAACTGGCAGTGATCATAAGACAGGAGAGAGAGGTCATTCTTGTCATCCTTGTGGTCCTTTGCCCTTAAATATAGAGCTGCATAAAGAACAATCTCCATCCTGTTAATGGAAGCAGAATATGTATAATCTGCACATGAAATGAAAAGAAAATGTGTAAGGAAATTTCTTTTTCCCATTTCCTCGTCAGAAGCTGTGAATTTTAGTGAGAATTAAAGGAAGGCTAATTCTGCAGTCATCTCCTGACCTGTCAGGTTAGTTGTCACCTCACGTCTCTCAGCCTGGGTCTTTCGCTTCTGCTTGCTGAGTGCAGCCTTTGCCAACTGACAGAAAAATACCGACCATGACAAGAAAAAAAGAACATAATGTCCTTTTCACCCATCACTACTCAAAATTGCTCAATCTTTACTGACATATTATTATACATTGTTTCTCTGGGAGAGAGGGAGAAAAAAAATAATAAAAAGAAATCCTGGCTTTCTTTTCTGTAGGAAGTGTGAAACTTTCGGGAGAACAGCAACTGTTTTCCAGGAAGAAAGCAATTAAATTAATTAAATAATAAATAAATAAATAAATAAATAAAACCTGTAATTATTTTAAAGTGCCTATTAATATGCAATAAATTAGCCTTTGGTGTAAAGAAGTTTGAAGCCTCTCCAGGCGTCGTTATGACGGCACCCCTGAGTGGCACGTTGGCATAAGGGTTTATCAGCCATTCCATTAATCCCAAAGTTGCCATGATGAAATATTATAGTCAACATATTGCGGTGTTATTGTTGAAAAAAGACGTAAAATAGAAACTGAAACTGAAAAATCACAATTGTTCCATCACATTGAGAGAGCGCTATCTGGTACTATATCAAGACATCAGAGATAAGCAATTTGGAAATGTTTACCTTTTGTTTTTTTTAATAACTCTTGTCTTTTTCTTGAAATGGTCCCAAATGATAAGAAACCTTTGCACTATTAAACATTCAAAAGTTTGAGACATGAGGAGGAAAAAATGGAAGAGGGCCTTTGTTTGTTTAAAAACAATATGAGAACATCATAAGAACAGGTACGTTTGCAATCCAGATATCTGTATGAATGCACATGAGCTCTGATTCAGTACAAAGGCTTCATTGAATAACATTGGGGATAGCTTATTACGTCCATTTCCAACCAGCCTCTGCATCAGGGAAACAAATTTTAGATATGTCTGTTTTTCAAGGTACTAACAGTGGTTCCCTCCTGTTGTGGATGTCATTGCCTCTAGGCAAACATGTATAGGGTTGGGCTGCAAGGTTACACTCTAAGCAGGCTTAATTGTAGAGAAACTCCAATAAAGGTTTACTTCCACCCAAACAAGCATACCACTGTTCAAACTGAAGGACCTTGGGAGTCAAATCTGAAAACATTCCAACATAATAAACTATAATTAAGGCATAAATTGCTAACATAAAATTAAATTAAAAGCCACATTTAACTGCTTTATGCCAGTCAAACCAGAACAAAAATAGCTACCATCCAAAATGTAAATCTTGTTAAAGAAAGAGAGAGAAGGCAAGAAAATGTCTATTTTCAGACTCCTTTGTAGCATCTTCAGCATAAGGACCTTTAAGTTTAATATTTTGATCTGATATCAATTACTTGTTGTTCTGAGTTTTTAATATTAATTGCTTCATCAAAAGACCCTTTATTTGGAGAAAACCCAATTGCCTACTATGCTAAAATGTTAAATTTTTAAAAACCCTCTGTTTTATAGTAATGGTTTTCTTCATTGTCAATAATAACATTTCCTGGAATTCCTCTCTTTCCCCTTTTGAGCGCGGCTTGTGCTATTATATCACATGACATGACTTTGAAAAAAAATATCTTTCTTATCTCATACGTGGCCCTTAATGCATTATGTAAAACCCAGGAATTTAGATTTTTGACACTGTATATACTCATATATTGTAAAAGGAGACATTAGATGCTAACTTGTAGAATCTTGAAGCAGCTGCTTGGTTAATATAATATGATGAAAAATATTTGTGTAGTTTGTTTTCTCTTCTGTCAAGCCTAGTATCTTACACATTTTTTTTTTCTTCCAATGGCCGGTAGTGGAAGTAGTGACTTCAGTTTGACTTAATATTATGCCACATTGACAGATGAAAACTCCTTCTAAAAATGTCATTTGAGCGCGCTGCTAATTTGCATTTCGCTCGAAAGCTTTTAGTGCTTTGCACATTCACATTATAAACATTTGGGTGAACATTAATACCCCAGCTAAACAAAAATGCTATTCACTTCAACCATTTCTTCCACTACATAAAAACTATAAATGATTCTTCTACAAAAAGAAAAAAAAATTGAATGCAACCCGAAAATCAATTATAGTAACTATTTAGAAATGTAAAGGAAAGGCAGTAAAATGTGACAAAAAAAAAATCTTTAATTGTAGGGAAATTGTGCATCCTTTTTTCCCAACATGTGAATAAAATGCATTTCCTTCTTTAACAATCACAGTTACAATAGATCTATGCATCTCACAGGAAAAAATTGACAATTTGATTATGACTTGTACTTTTTGCCGGGGCCATGAAAGTGGTTTATGTTTGAAATGTATCAGCTGGAAGGTACTTATTACTCATAAATGCTGTGCTATTTCACTTTCTGCAAAGTGAGCTGTTAACAGATACAATTTGAACAGAATAGCCAGAGGAAGCCTTTTGATATGCAGAAGAGCTGACCCGCGTGCTGAGCCTTTAATTGGGTTTTTAATTTTCCAGGCCATCTGACAATATCAAACATGATCCCAGTGCTTGAAATGTTGATTGGAGGCTAAGCAGGATCTACTCCAACATGGCATTCAGAACAGAAACAGGAAAGAACCTAGGCGGAGAGGAAGACATGGAGAGAGTTAAAGATTTTTTTTTTTTTTTTTTTTGTAATTTGAAAAGGTTTAATGTTCGTCTTGATAGTTCTGGTGGGTTTTTTTTTTTTTTGCCAGTATCTGCTGTAGTGAATGTAACAAATCAAATCAAATACACCCATAAGAATCCTAATCTGAAAATTTAAGACAAATAACTTTACAAAAATGTAACTGCAAAAAATGAGAGAAAATTATATATAAAAAATAAAGCATATGACCATGCTCACTTCCTGTGACCTGTGCTGAAATAATAGCACCATCTATTATTTCATACAGGATTGAGATTATTTGGATATATATTTAGATATGTTAAGCAAAGTATATTGATTGACACTGCTGTGTACTTTCTTGTGTTACTCTTATCAAATGGTTTCATGATGTGTTTTAGTTATGCAACCTTTTGTCAGAAGCAAGAAGCGAAGAAGAAGAAATGTCATTGAATTAGACTAAGTAAAAAGCTTGTGTGTTTAGGAAAACTAAAATATCCATCTGCAGACTGTTAGACTTTGTTCAGGCAGCACAAACTGCAGAATGGATTGAAAACCAACAGTTCCACCAAAATGCTGTCTTAGAGCACACTTATAACTTTGACATGCATCAAGAAAATAACACACAATATGAGTTCAGACTCATGCCTTTACAGTCTCATCACTATTCCCTCATCACTAAGCACCATCATTTGGATTTTATTTTATTAATTTATTTTATTTTTCTGTCTGTTGGTGTCAGTGAAGCAGATCTTCTTGATCATAACAGTTTGGTTAGATTTTGGATTCAATTGCTTGAAAGCAAATATCAGCTTTGATAACTATAAGCAATATAATAACAGACAAGTAACTACTTGGTGAGAACAGTTATAATGTTTAAAGAGAAAAAGCTAAGTAAAGATAGTTTGATATACTTGCCACTGCAAGATAATAGACCAAAATATAATGTCAATCTGATTGACTTTATTTCTCTGAGGACTGGATTGCTCAGAATATGAACCATTCCTAATGAACAGAATACAGCAAGAACATCTGTTTGGTTATAGGACCATTTCTTCCAGGAGAAGTTTTATTTGCAAAAACTACATTGTACAAACCTGGCAAATGTTTTAACACAACACAGACTCTTTATGTCTGACCACATGGGAATCCATGAAAGCATGGCTCATTCTCTTACACACTTAATGCAAGATGATTATTTATGACCAGTTATTTGGGGAATGTAGTTAGACACGTTTCCATATTATCTGCACCTATTCCTTAAAATACATGAGTTTTATAATTACAACCATAAGGAAGAAAAAACTGGGGTATCGGAACCAGCAAAAATCCTGATTCCATTAGTAAGTTATTTTTTATGATTTTATTGTGATGAGATTACTCCAACCTCTGTATAATGATAATTTCATCTGTAAAACCATGATGATTTTAATAAAGAAATAATTCTATTGACAAATATCTGGAATAAATCTATAAATTTTAAAGAAGTTGTAATTTAACTTACTGTTACATAATAAAAAGTTTCAGTTCTGTTCATAATTCACATGGCAATAGAATCAGCTAGCAGAACCTGTTTCATATTAAATATGCTGTTTTTATGAGGGACAAATCAATCTTACTATATGAAATTGAGAGGTGCAGGCTACTTTGAAGTTTCTTTTTATCTTTGGACTGGATTATTTGTTTGTTTAATAGAACACCATTTTATAAATGAATCCATGGTGGTGATGGCGTACAATAAATCTAAATAAAGACATCAGTAGTATAAAAATAGTACAAGAACAATAATTCAGAAAATTATCAAATACAAATTATCTTCAGCTTCTACCTTCAAATAATGTAGGAAAGGAGCTTTGAATATTTGGCATGCTTATAAAGTTGGATGGAACTTTATTGGTGGGAAACCCCTAAGATTTAAATTTGTTGATATTGTTGTTGTTGTTGTTGTTAAATTTCTGTGCCACCTATCTCACTGTCAACTGACTCTATGTCTATATCACGGGTCGGCAACCCGCGGCTCCGGAGCCGCATGCGGCTCTTTGAGGGATCACCTGCGGCTCCGGAGCCTCCGCCGCGGGCGCATGCGCGGGCGGGTGCGCATGCGCGAACGGGTGCGCGGGCGGGTGCGCGGGCGGGTGCGCGGGCGTGAACGGGTGCGCGTGCGCATGCGCGAACGGGTGCGCATGCGCGAACGGGTGCGCATGCGCGAACGGGTGCACGCGTGCATGCGCGAACGGGCATGCGCGGGTGCGCGCATATGCGCGCATGCGCGGGCGGGTGCGGCTCCCAGGGTTTTTTTTTTTTAGGGAAACGGGTCCGTGCGGCTCGTTGGATATTTCGGCTGGCCGACCCATGGTCTATATAATCAAGTCACTTTTGACAGTATAAAATTGTTCTCTCTCATTGATATGACAAAGCAGAGGCAGAACCCTTTACTGTACAGATTGATAGATGCAGTACTCCCCCCCATTTGGTTCTGTATATAGTTCATGTCCATAAAATATTAGCAGTAAAACTAGGGTTTTTTCCCCTGACATCAACCAATATGGAGAGACAAGGAGCACACACTCTTAGGTTGAAATGACCTAGTTGACGTCCAAGCTTACCCATGTAGGAAGTGCTAGACTTTAATTTCCTGTCATTGGGAAACACGATGTGTTTGGGCTATTCGAGCTCTTGTTACACATATATCCAAACCATAAAAAGGAGCTGGTGCTTTCCATACCTGCTGCCCCACTACACCATCTCCTAATGTTTAAACATGCTGTTAATTACATTGTTACAAGGCTATGAATTTGGTATCAGATGAAGAAAGCCTCGCTGCCATTCTTCCAGCATCCTTTAAATGAATGGCCCAAGGCCAACCCTCAAAAGCAGCCTATGAACAAGAAAACACCCAGACGATAAAACAATGTGTAATAAAACAAACAGTAATGTAAAACCACAACTTCTGAAAGAGATGGATTACCCAGTATCACTAGTGATGTCTCTTATTATATAATACTCTATGTGCTGTTGCATATAATGTTGCTATTTTACAAGGAATAGCAGGATGACTGTCTCCAAGTATAAGATGCACAGGAATTCATCTGGGTAGCTTCAAATGTTTGCCAACAGGGCATCATAACTTTACTGCACAGATTACGGCAGTATAGCAGTACGCCCAACCTTTTTACTGACATCTGTGGAACAAGGGCAGTGCTGCTGCTCAAAGGGGTTTTGTTAAAACTGCCTTCCAGCACAGCAGACAGAAAGATTACATTGGTATCAGAAGAGGGTCCAAGATACAACGTGACATTTAAGTAGCTACAAACTCTGATTCACATCCAACACTTTACAAGAAGAAGTTCAACTGATTTTACCATTTGGTGTCCAAGACTTGATAACTCTGCAACTTATCGTAAATAAGTGCGCTACCAGGCTGAATAAAATTTATCGGAAATAGGGGAGCCAGTCCCATTGGCAGTAAACTTGTTGCCTGGTGGCGAGATGGATGGCAAACAAATTTAATAAATAAATAAATACCTCAAAGACTGCTAGCAAAACACCAACCCTTAACTTGCATGGGTCAACCTCAAGGGACAAGACACCACAGGAAAACCCCTTCAGAACTGAAACAATTTTAGTGGAGAGGAGTACTTGAGATTATGGTCTTAAATAATCCTTGACTTATGACCACAATTCAGATTGGAACTTCTTTTGCTAAGCAAGGCATTAACCAGTGGAACAACCTGCCTCCAGAAGCGGTGAATGCTCCAACACTGGAAGTTTTCAAGAAGAGACCAGACAGCCATTTGTCTGAAATGGTATAGGGTTTCCTGCCTGAGTAGGGGGTTGGACTAGATGACCTCCAAGGTCCCTTCCAACTTTATTATTATTATTATTATTATTATTATTATTATTATTATTATTATTATTATTATTATTATTATTATTATTATTATTATTATTATTATTATTATTATTATTATTATTATTATTATTATTACACACAATTTTGCCACCTTTTTGGCTGTGGTTGCTAAGTGAATCATCATAGTTGTTAAGTGAATCAAGTGGTTGTTAAGCCAATTCAGCTTTTCCCATTGACTTTGCTTGTTGGAAAGCAGCTGGGAAGCTTGCAAATGGCAACCACGTGACCCCAGAATGCTGCAACCATTGAAAACACACGCTGGTTGGCAAGTGCTTGCGTTTTGATCACGTGGCCATGGGGAATGCTGCAACGGTCGTAAGAACAAGAATCAGTCTTAAGTTCAAGGATTGGACTTTTTTCATAACTTCAAACAGTTTCTAATTAAATAATTTGAGGACTACCTGTAGTTTGTGGTAGAAACTGCTTTTCAAAAAAAAAAAAAGGGAGAAGTAGTTGCAGCATTTTCTCTGTGCTAGCCGCACTTCAGAAGGTGGCTGTTAGGCAATGATGCTACCTCAAGATGTTTAAAACATTTAACTTGGGTTAATGCATCATCCTAGATGTTCCAATTATTTGCCCTACAATTTTAGGGTTTAGAGGAAGAATCTGGTAAAATCATAATTTTCTGGCTTAATGTACAATTACTGTAATAGAGAGTTTGGAAAATAAGGATGTTAATAAATAGCAATTCTAAGTCACTCTCTGGTTCAGGATGTAAAGAGTTCTTTCTGCATACAAGTAAATTCTAAATATTCTATGTTTGTAAGGAGCTTACTAATGATCAGGAACAGGTATATATCTTTGGTGAAGGCCTTAAGTTTATCTCACAAGATGTCTTTGCCTCTGTTTACCTAATTCAGTTAAACTGTCCAGGACCTCTGTTCACTTAGAGTAGTTTACACACTGTATGTATTGTTTATTCACACTGATACCATGCATATGGCCACCAGAGGGGGCAATGCATTCAACTGTGTATAGAGAGCATTGGGTAGCTCACATTGCAATGCTACCACCCTCCTGTATTCACCCCAAAAAAGGTAAAACGGCTTTTCTAAAATTCCCTAATATCAATCTGCTAAAATGTTATGTTTTAAGCATACTCTTTTACAGCTTCTCAAATGCACACACTTAAGTGGTTCAGTGGGTGTAGATCTACACATAAATCTGACTACCAACAGGTCTCTCCATCTGTCTGCACTGCAAATTTTTGGACATTCACAAGTACTGAAGTTAATAACTGCACCAAAATCTAGTTTCCAGATATGGAAAAGATAAAGTTGCCAAGATCTAGGGTGAGATATTGAAGAGGTGTGTGTGTGTGTGTGTGTGTGTGTGTGTGTGTGTGTGTATCTGCTTGGTCTCATTATCCATTTGGATATATGTATAATTATGTATAATTCCTGTATAACAGAGTTTACTTTCCAGGTTCATAGGGTAAACCATTTAAGTTAACCCCAAAGATGCCATGATGAATACATCTAAGAAAGTCTGAGCTTTAGTTGTGCCTTGTCTCCATTTTCAGAATGCATAGCAATGCTATGGTGGGAATGATTTTGAAAAGGGAACTTGTGTGTGTGTGCTTAAAAGTATCTGGAATAGAATCCTATTTAATTACGGCATATGGCAGTATTGATTGTTTATTTCTAATTGCACTATATTTAAAAAGTTCCATCCTTAATTGGAATTACTGAATGAAAAATCTTATGCACCATTATTTGACAATAATTTAGGAATTGTTGAACTGGAAGATATTCTCCATTTTTGGAATTGATTTAAGAACAATTTGCTCTTTTGCAGGTCCATTGCAATTAAACTTAACAGTACTCCACAATGGATTATGTCCAGTATCAGAATCTGGAAGAATGTATTGATTTCTTACTATGCTAGACTCATCAAAATCTGACAACATCATGGAGTAATAAATGATACATATAACTGGGGGAAAGTATACTGTTTATATTTTGCTTTTTTACTTTAATATAGACAATATTTTACTCAATATCTTACCCCTCATGTACTGCTTATATGAACAAGGACACAAACAATGGGTGTATAAGAGGGACAGGTTGTATTACTGGCTTTTAAGTCTTGGATCCATTACATCTCTAGCTTCCAGTCTTATTGCCAGCTGACTTTGGCTAAATCATAGAAGCTGAAATTTAAAAGGTCAGTCTAATTTATTTCTTGTTAAATTTATATTCTAAATATATATTTGGAGACAGTTTGATCTAGTGGTTATGCCATGAGCCTAAAAACCAGGAGACTGTAAGTACTAATTCCATTTTAGGCATAAAAACTGGCTTGGGAACTTTGGGCCAGTCACACTGTTTCAGCCCAAATATTCTTCCAGACAATTGTTATCAAACTTGTATGGAAGAATAGAATAGAATAGAATAGAATAGAATAGGATAGGATAGGATAGGATAGGATAGGATAGGATAGGATAGGATAGGATAGGATAGGATAGGATAGGATAGGATAGGATTCTTTATTGGCCAAGTATGATTGGACACACAAGGAATTTGTCTCCTCTGCATAAGCTCTCAATGTACATACAAGCAACAAGTGATAAACTATGATTATAATCATAAAATACATTCATTATAAATCATAAGATACAACACTCAGTGATGGTCATAGGACACTAAATAAGCAGTCAACATAAATCATACTACAATACTAAATAAAACAATTAATATAAATTGCATGATACAAGCAACAAAGTTATAGTCATAAGTAGATTAGGAGATAGGTAATAGGAAGGATGAGAAGGATAATAGTAATATAGCCCTACTAGGTAGTTTGACAGTATTGTGGGAATTAGTTGTTTAGCAGAGTGATGGCATGGGGAAAACTGTGTCTAGTTGTTTTGGTGTGCAATGCCTTATAGTGTCGTCTTGAGGGAATAAGTTGAAACAGGATGTGAGGAGTCTATAGATATTTTCACAGCCCTCTTTCTGGCTCATGCAGTGTACAGGTCCTCAGTGGAAGGCAGGCTGGTAGCAATTGTTTTTTCTGCAGTTCTAACTATTCGTTGAAGTCTATGTTTGTCTTGTTTGGTTGCAGTGCTAAACCAGACAGTTATAGAGGTGCAAATGACAGACTCAATAATTCCTTTGTATCAGCAACTCCTTGGGCAGTCTGAGCTTTCTGAGTTGGCACAGGAAGAACTTTTTTTGTTGTGCTTTTTTGATGACATTTTTAATGTTAGGTGTCCATTTTAAGTCTTGAGATATTATAGAATCTAGAAACCTGAAGGTCTCTACTGTTGATAGTGTTGTCAAGTATTATAAGAGGTGGTAGAATAGGAGGGCTTCTCCTAGAATCTACTATCATTTCTACAGTTTTGAGTGTGTTCAGTTCAAGATTGTTTCGGCCACACCACAAGACTAATTGTTCAATTTCCCATCTGTATGCAGATTCGTCATTGTCTCGATTGAGACCAATTACTGTTGTGTCATCTGCAAACTTCAATACTTTAACAAAAGGATCCTTTGAGATGCAGTTGTTGGTATATAGAGAGAAGAGAAGTGGAGAGAGCACACAGCCCTGGGGCGAGGGCTGTGCTAATTGTACAAGTATCTGATGTGATTTTGCGTAGCTTCACCTGCTGCTTCCTGTCTGTTAGAAAGCTTATGATTGACTTAGAAGTTTAGTCAGGCATGGCTATCTGAATCAGTTTAGTTAGAAGAATATCTGGAATGATGATATTGAATGCTGAGCTGAAATCTACAAATAGGACCCTTGCATAGGTCCTTGGATGTTCAAGATGTTGTAGGATGTAGTGCAGAGCCATATTAACAGCATCATCTGCGGATCTATTTGCTTGGTAAGCAAATTGCAAGGGGTCTAACAGTGGACCCGTGATGGTTTTCAGGTGGACCAGCACTAACCTTTCAAAGGTTTTCATAACTATGGATGTCAGAGCAACCAGTCTGTAGTCATTCAGCTCCTTGATGGAGGGTTTCTTCAGCACCAGGATGATAGTAGAGTGTTTGAAGCAAGAAGGAACATAACACATCTCTAGTGATTTATTAAAGATGCAGGTGAAGGTGTGTATGGAAGAATTATATAGTCTTGGCCTTTGACCTGAGTATAAAGTCCAATTAACACTTCTAATTAGAATGATCTCACTGGTGTTCCTGATTTTTTTTTAAAGAGGTGAATTGGCAAAATTCTCAAAAATCTACACAGCAATGTAAAAATGTCTGAACCTAATAAAGGCAAGGAACATATTTAATTTTATTTGGTATCCTTTTTTTTACATAATGCACATATCAAAAAGTAATTGTAAAGTTATAAATGAAAAGATGAATTTAAATTTCCTGGACACAATCTTACCCTATCCAATTCAGTATTTACTTTTTACTCATGCTACTATAGCAATAGCACTTAGATTTAGTGTATATACCATACAGCATATTGCCCCCAACAATCTTGGTTCTTATTCTACCAACCTTAGAAGAATGGAAGGCTGAGTCAACCTTGAGCCAGTCTGAATCGAACTCCTGGCAGTGGGCAGAGTCAGCCTGCAATATACATTCTTACCACTGTGCCACCAGGGTTCCTAATGCAAAGTGCTATGATTTCTGAAGTCAGGAAAGCCAAAATGGGTGTGTGGTACAAACCGTGGGAATAGGTTGAATGCATAATTGAAAGAGCAATAGAATTGTTTTCCAAATAGTATATATGTGAACAGTACTTCATAAATAACTTTATTTTTAAGGATATTGAGTATCTTGCTTTCTGTGGAAAATAACATCAATGCTTCTGAGCACAGGGATATATTTCAAATGTTTTAAAAAGTAGGAATGTTCATAGATATCTAATTCTTAATGTTAACTCACATTCTTCTTTTACCTCACTAGAAAAAAATCACTGTTTTCTCTTACCCAGGAAGATAAACTATAAGGCCATGTTGCTTATAGTGGGTAAGTGATGATGTTTCTTTAAAGGACATTATGATATTAAGGCAGTGACAAAATTTTCTTTTTAAGTCTGTAGAGACCATATTACTGTGTCAAGGCAATAACAAAATTATGCCAATGTAAGCCTATAGAGACTATTTTCTATGTCGAGAAAGTGGAAAAATGGTGTTATGGAAAATGATGGAGAACACATTGCAAAGTTAAATTATGATGCCAAAACCTTGTCATGTCATCCAGTTCTGGCTTCTAGATAATAGTGAAAGACAATGAAAAATGACAACTGAGCAAATAGGGTCAAATCACGAACTTGTATAAACTGAAGTTTTATATTTTCTTCTGCAGAGATATACAGTGCAAACTATGTAATTAGTATTTTATCTTTGATAAGTTTTAACAAATCGGTGACTACTTAACAATCTACTTAATCACATCTGAAATTGCAATAATACTTCAGATTTGGTTCTTGATATGCAATTTGATCTTCGATCCTCTTTATATGTATTCAGAAACAGGATGTTCAAAAGGAACATGTCCTGTACATGTAGATATCGGAAGGCAGTTGCTGAACTCAACAATTTGGTAGGTAAAAAATGGCTTTTTATGTAAGGGGCAAAGAATACTTGAGTTAAGATTTGTTAGAAGCCTTCTAAGCAACGGATGCTTTGCCAACTTTATTCATTAAGCACTGCTGTCTAAGTTTAGGTGAAGTTCTAAAACACCACAGTGTCAGGCTTCCACAACTATTCCCTCATTCAAAATATGTGAATATTTTCAAAATTATATTCTTAGACATTGATAATTGGTCAAGCTTGTTATATATATTTTAGGAAAGATGCAGAGTGTGCCTAATTAGTCACAGACTATGTCAGTTATGTATTTTTCTCCATTGAAACAGAAAATAGTTGTAGTTGAGAGTTTTCTTGTACTAGCAGCAAACACAACACTAAGTACTCCTATTATATCAGTCATGAAAGTAAGACACAATTGCTAGCTGCATTCACATATGACACCTAGCAATGTTTTGTCTAAGTACAGTTTCTTGAATAAACCACCATCCACCTTGTGTATCTATCACACCAAGGCATAAACCATATTTTACAAACCACAGTGGAGCAGTACATGTATTACAAGAAGGTAAAGCCAAACAATAATTTTTATCTTCCAGTGCAATGCATGATCTCAGTCATTACTGCCATACAGAATCATGCCACTACTGAAATAGCTCCCTTTGACAAATGAGATCTAGATAACAACTCTGAAGTTTCTAAGAGCGGAAAGAAAAGATCAGTTACTGGAACTGTCCTTCCGTTGGAGATGCATCCTTCATGATATCCTCAGTGCCGTGCAATTTTTTTCCCTTGCAACATTTACAATTTAGAAAGAAACAGAAAAGTCTTTGTATGAAATAGTCAGAGTGGTGGACCATGAGAGACCTTGCATCTACGAATGTAGTTGTAAGAAATGTAGATGTGTAGAAAGATGTAGAAATTTTCTTTTTAAAGAATAAATACCTCTTATAAATCTTCCACAGTTATGATGAAATAGTTTTAAAAGCATAGTGCATGAACAGGACTGCATAAACTGCTTTAGATATTTAATTATGTACATATTCATTACCTACATTACTTTCTCACAATGACTGCTGTAGCTACAAAATTATAGGTTCATACATTAAACTATTTTTAGCACAGTGAAGGAGAACAGGCTTAACATTAAGCTTATAATCTGACTAGTTGTTCACTGTTAAACTTACCATATTTTAAAAATTAACAAAGACAGTTTTGAAGGGAAAATAATACATGGTCTGAAACCCAATCTGAAACATTCCCTGGCACGAAAGGATTTTCTTTTATCTCCTCCCTCTTATATTTATCTTCTTCTCCTCTTTTTCCCCTGTACCCTCAGGATCTATGCTGAAAAGTTGAGGACCCTCCAGTGTAGATTTTAAGGATATTTGGGGAACTCAAAGAGGGGTGATAGATATGCCTTTTGGTTCTTCTGACAAAAGGAATTGCATCAGCAGATCTATACTATTGGATTTCACCAAGAGAAATAACTTGCTCCTTTACTGAAACAGTAACTTACAGTGAATATTTAAATGATAACATTAAAAAAATATATAGTGTGTATCCACTTTATCTTTTATAATGTGAGCTTTTTAATGCAGTTTTGCCATTTCTGGACATATAGAACTTCAAGTATGGAAGTGCCGAGATGATGTGGGAGCCTGTAAAACAAATCATTTCCTAATAAGAATCCCTCTCTAATTTGATTGTTTAGCATAGAAAATCCTGATACTCAGAAGGGAGTGCAAATTTTAGAGATGTGGGTAGATGCGGCTCTCATGGTAAGCAAGATGATGATGATGATGATATTTTCAAACTGCCTTTTAAATATATTTATTTATTTATTTGTAAAATGTATTGGCCACACATTTTACCCAAGGGTAACTCTGGGCAACTTACAATCATAAATGTAATCATATATGTAAAAATCAAGGTGTGAATATGCCTAATACTCCTTCCTCCTCCTACTTTTCACACAACAACAACTCTGTGAGGTGGGTTGGGCTGACAGAAAATGACTGACCCAAAGTCACTGGATTACAAGCCTAGAACTCTTAGTTTTCTTTTTTTCTTGGTCAGCAACTTAACCATTACACCTCTTTCTCATCTCTCTTATCTCTGTCTCTCTAATCTCATCTCTAATCTCTAGTCTCTGCCTCTATTAGTCTTTAGACAAATATAATGGCATCACAACTCCAACCATCATTTTGCATTTTCAGATCTGGCATTGCTTTAATTATAAAAAACATTATGCAATTGAGTTTTGTAGGTGACGTTGTTTGTATGTTAAAGACCCAATAAGCAAAAGTGGCCCAGCATAGAAAAAAAATGACTTGGTCATAGTTCACATAGAAAAGTTAGGGATGGAGATTCTACCAAATCCCATGAAAAGGCAGAGCTGCACCTCCACCATGCAGAGACTGGTGGTCCAGTCACTTTCTCACCTTGAGTTTCAGAATAAGCAAGGAGCAGAGGAATCTGCCTCTCATAATGCAGGGAGCAAAGGGCAGGTTTGAAAAGGGGGTTCACCTCAGTTTTTTTCATATATTCCTTTTAACATGAAATAAGAACATGAAACCGCCCATTCCAAGGCAATCAGAAAATGCTCATAAATATGTTTCAAAAAGAATAAATTGTACAAACCACTTATCTGACATTGCAGTATAAACAGAAAATATTAAGATGAAGACTCCCCTTCCGTCTTTTCCTCTGGCATGGCCATAGGGAGAATGGAAGTATCCAATCCCATTTGAAATTAATTCATCTGAATGAGAACAGATTGCAATCAGTTTTATGGTATGTGTGAGCAAAACTGAATGATTGATTGTTTTGGTTTGTTATAGGAAAGCACAGTTAAACCTAACAATACTGTCCAACTTGGATGAAATAATAATCAACCGTTTAAAATGAAAGCAGTTTCTTCTTCTCTTTCTCTTTCTCATTGTGAACATTTAGGAGGAATAAAGAAAAAGAAACAGGTTCAATCAATTTAATCTACAATGCAATATTATATCTAAACTAGATTACTAGTTATCTACATGTAAAAAGATAGCTAGCTAGCTAGCTAGCTAGCTAGATATGGATAGATGGATGATTAGATTGATAGGCATGGAAAGGATAACTGAACTTTTAAAGAAATGTATACCTTTGAATTAAACTCATTTACTATAATGTCGGAAGATAATGGCAGTTCTAGTCCAAAACATCTGGTAGACATCATTGGAAAATATTGCTTTAAACATTTGATCAGTGGTATGCCACTTTAAAGGAAGAGAGAATAGATTTGGGGAAAGGAGCAATAACCAGACATATTCATTAATATTTTTTTTAGGTGTTGAAGACTTTTGGTTTACAATTCCCCCCAAATCTGTCAAGGAGTTCATTCAAAAAACAGATACAGTTGAAAGAATTTTTTTTCTATCTGTAGAAGTGATAATGAAGCCCTTGAGACATTTTCCTTTCACTTGGTAGACAAGACATAAGCAAGTCTTTAGAGGTTGCTTGGAAATCGCCATGGTATGCACTTGGAGAGATTGATGACATGGGTATTAAGAATGATAACCCTTTTATATTAACTATTTGGGTTCTGTAAGTTTCACTTACTTCTCTCTTACTCTGTAAAATCACCCTGACCTTGTTCTCCCTGTCTTTCCTTGAGCATCAATTGAGTAATTCCCTTCTTCTTCGACATTAATAATACTTGACACTGAGGTTGGCAACCTTAGATTTCAAGGCTTCTAAGTGGCATTCCAGTATTGGTGGCAAATAGAAAGTTGAAAAATATAACTAGGAACACACAGCAATACATATCTGTGTATATACTGTATGCCTTTAAAATCTGTATCCCTTTAATTGGAACAATTAATCAGTGGAACAACCTGCCTCCAGAAGTTGTAAATGCTCTAACACTAGAAGTTTTAAGAAGAGATCGAACAACCATTTGTCTGAAATGATATAGGGTTTCCTGCCTGAGCAGGGGGTTGGACTAGAAGACCTCCAAGGTCCCTTCCAACTCTGTAATTCTGTCCTGTTTTGCTCTATACATTAGATTTTAGCTGTTCTCTATACATTGCAAATAAATAAAATGCTATCTTAGTTAATTAAAAGAGCTTTGACTAACCTCTTATAAATGACTGAGACAAAATTATACGAATTTGAACAGATAGAGGCATGCATTCATTAAAATTTAGATTTACACATACACATATTTTTATTTTTATCACCATCTGTTGAAAATCTAGAAACTCATCAGTATTGACAATTAGCACACATAAACAGTTTTTAAAAACTGTGCTTAGTTTTACTCACTTGCCTTCCTCTCCTTATTTTCCAGTGTGGATTTTGTTTTCAAAATGTCATTAAGTCAATTGCTTATATAACTCTCTTCCTTACATATATTCTCTCTGAATTCCTACTTGTTATTTCTAAGGTTGGATGAATCCATCAAATTCATTTTATTCAGATGCTCATTTTTCCAACTTTAAATGTGTTCTATGCCACTGTCTTTAATTTGCGATTTTTTTAAAAAAGAAATATGCATGAAAATGAATTTGCATTTTATAAACATTTTTCTGAATATGAACATGTTTGCATATAGGGATATCATAAGCAATTTCCCCATAATTTATTAATGTATTCTTTTTTAAAATTTACCACTCAGTGGGTTACAATCTCAACAATAAATTGTCCACAGTATAAATAATTTTTCATAAGAATATATTACAATTGAAAGATATAATACAACCATACATGGTTCTCAGATCCTGCATGATTTGAATGATTTTGAGTGCCAAAATGCATTTCATTTTTCTAAAACTTCAGTGCAATTTATTTTACTCATCATTAGCATCAGTTTATAAAACTATTCCTTTCTGGTATCAGAAAGTCCTTCCTTCCTTCCTTCCTTCCTTCCTTCCTTCCTTCCTTCCTTCCTTCCTTCCTTCCTTCCTTCCTTCCCATTAAATTTCATGTTGTTGGATAGGGCCCATTGTTCAAATCTGTCAAGATGTTTTTGGATACTGAACTTGTCTTCTGGGGCGTTGCCTATTCCTACCAGCTTAGTGTCATCTGCAAATTTGATGAGTTCCCCTTCTATTCCCTCATCTAAGTCATTTATGAAGATATTGAAGAGTGCTGTGGCTAAGACAGAACTTTGTGCTACCCCACTGCTTCCTTCCTTCCATGTAGATGTAGTACCATTAAGGACAACTGATTGAGTACGGTTTGTCAGCCAGTTACAAATTCATCTGGTGGTGATGCTGTCTATCCCACATTTTTTCTAGCTTACCAAGAAGTAGGTTGTGGTCTACTTTGTTAAATGCCTTGCTGAAGTCTAAGTATACTATGTCCACAGCATTTTGCTGGTCTATTAATTTAGTCACTTTGTCAAACAATGAAATAAAATTGGTTCGGCATGATCAGTTTTTAACAAACCCATGCTGGCTTTTATTTATAACTTTATTTCTAGATGTTCACAGATCTGTTTTTTGATTAACTTTTCCAGTATCTCCCCAGGTATTGATGTTAGACTGATTGGTCTGTAGTTTTCTGGGTGTGTTTTCTTTCCTTTTTTGAAGATGGGAACCACATTAGCTCTTTTCCAATCTTCAGGTAATTCCCTGGTGTTCCAGGATTTTTGAAAGATATGGCACAATGGGTCTGAGATAACATCTGCCAGCAGATTCATGTCTCTGGGATGTAATCCATCAGGTCCTGGTGATTTATATTCATCAAGATCAGATAGGTATTTTCTAGCCATTTTCTTGCTTATTTTAATTTTTATTTAGTCTGTCTTTTACAGTTAGGTTTTTGTTAGGTTGGCCCTAACCCTTCCTTCCTTCCTTCCTTCCTTCCTTCCTTCCTTCCTTCCTTCCTTCCTTCCTTCCTTCCTTCCTCCCTCCCTCCCTCCCTTCCTTCCTTCCTTCCTTCCTTCCTTCCTTCCTTCCTTCCCAAAATGGAAAGGAAAGGATATTTTGCCCTGGTGCTTGTCCCTCCCTTCCTGCCTCCTAAGTATAGTTGTATCTGAACAAGTATTTGCACAAGTATCTAAGTATCTGCACAAATCTGGAATTCCACCTGCTAGGTGTTTCATCTTCCCCTCTTCCTGTTAATACGTCAACAGGACTTTGGATGCTCTTGAATGAATGAATCTCAGTCTTCGGATCACATTATTAATTTGTTTTAGTTTTAAATTGATTTTTGCCCTCCACAGTCTGTTTTGTACTGTATTATTCTTTTTCTGCCATTTTTTGTTGTTCTTGACTTTTAAAGTGACCTATTTGTTATGATAATTCTGTTCTAGAACTCTCTCAAAATGTTGAAGGCCAACATAAGCAATAGAACAGTGGATTATATATTGCGTAGCAAATGGAGATATTGTAAGCAGAGCAATTAAACTCTGAGTAATGCCATCATCTCTGAAGAGGTTTCTAATTAAATGCCATGCAAGGCAGATGTACTGTATGCCCTACTATACCTCCATACATTTGTAGCTATCCAGGCAGGGGAAAACAGGAAAACAGGCAAGAAAATTTGGGAGTGTGTCTACTCACCCTTTTGTCAGTCTCTCTGTTTATGTGTATCTCTTTATAATCTTATTTCCTTAGATTAATTAGATACTTGATGGAATTTTTAAACTAAGGAAACTTATTTCCTTAAATTAGACACTTGATGGGATTTTAATCTATTTGTTTATTAAGGCTGTACATATTACTTTGAAATGAATATGATATCTGTTTAAAATCTTCAAAATTGCAGGCTGTCTAGGGCTGAGTCACCTCACCCCAACATACATAACATTGTCACCAGCCCTGTGTTTACTGCTGCCTAGTCTTGTTTTTTGCCTTCATTAATAAAGCTGTGTTCCTAGTTGTAGCAATTTACTTCATTTCATGATACAGTGGTTAAAGGAACTTGAGGCATAAATAAAAAGCTCTCTGTGTCCAGACCACAGCTGCCTTAAGATGCTCTAAGTAATTTGAAAGCCTCTGATCTAGTAGGTTTTGCCAGAGGAAAACATTACAAGCCCATTTAAACACAATGTTCTAAAAATTAAGTCAGTATAATTTTCTACTTTCACTATGAGAGTATCATTAAGGAATATCTAAGGACTAAATTTATTCCAATAATCATTACAATGATGAAAAAAACCCTTTGCTTCAATAATTGATTTATGCTTCATTTAAATGTACAGAGTAATTCCAACTTCATTCCTTATTAGCTCTAATGACAAATTTTAAAATAGCATGACTCTGAAATAAAGATGAAAATTCATCCAAAAGTTATTATATTTAAATGGATTTAATATTTAATATTTAAAATCATTTGATGCAAATAGCCATCATGAATCATGGCAAATATACTAAAATGTAATTAAATGTTCTTATTGGGCCATAGTAAGTTTTCCATGAACAGGATTTTCTACCTTCTTCTTTTTTTTCCTCAGATCTCCTCTGGGGTTTATGGTTAACATTTCAAAATAGTTCAAAAAGCATTTTTTCCCCACAAACTTCATCTACTCTAATTCAAAAATTATACATTGTTTTCTCTTGAAAGTTAACCCTAGAACATAATTAAATCTTTTCCCTATATTATTTAAGCAGAAAGTCTGAAAAAAATCAGATTGCAAATCAGCAAAACAATTGTTTACAGACTTAAATATGGAATATTTAATAGGCTCAAATGTGGAATATGGTCTTAAATGTGGAATACAGCACAAAGCAATTCTGAAATATCACAGTGTTTAAGTTTGGCAAAGGGTCTAAGTGTAGGCTAGTGGCTGCACTTTTTAATTGTTTAATTTGGATGGGAGAGGTCAAAGCCAAAACCAAATCAAACTAAACTAAACTCAGAAGATAGCAAATGATAAACAAATAAAACAACACAAACATGTTGAAATCACCAGGAGTTGAGCTCAATTCAAATGATGCTTAGAGGAAGGCAGGAAATTAATTCAGGCTTAAGTTTTATTACAATATGATATCGGGATTTAGCTCTTAACTGCTGCTGTAGTTCATATTCCACTATCAACTATTGAAATTTCCTGATTTGGGCCAGTCACATTCTCTAAACCCAACTTACTTCACAGGGTTTTGAAAATAAAAATGAAGGAGTTCCCCATAGAAAAGAAATGTGGTGGATATAAAAAACAAACAAGCAATATATTCATAGCATTGGCAGCTATTTCTCCTAGAAAATTATGGAGAAATGCCTATTGGTAGTACCTAATAGTAGCAGAACTAGCAGTTCTTCAGTTTTGGAAATACAGTATTTCCTACAAGAAGTTTGTTTAAGGGAAGCCTTCAAGAACCTTTCTGTTTTAGTAGGACTTTATTCTCTTGGTTGTTTCCCCCTATTTAAATTTGCTGCTGTTTTATTGCCAATAAGTAGTTGGTACTCTTTTTATTTTTTGTCCTTTCCTAGATTGTTTTCCAAAAAGATGGCTTGTACATCATTCAAATAAATAATTGTGGTGGTTTTGAACATCTCAGTGCACACTTACCCTTGTGAAGAGAAGAAGTATAATATGAGGGCCAGGCTAAAGAAGGAGATAAGCCAACTGATGATGTATTCATTTCATACAGCATTTGGAAAGCCAACGTAGAGAAATGAAGGATTGACTTGAAGTGTCTCATGCTCTTCAGTGAATGTTTTAGGTCTCCTAATCACAACATGTCATCATTCTTTCTTTTGCTAGTTAAATGAAGGATGTACCTTACTATGATTACCAATGCTCTACTCAATTCAAATGCAATGCAGAGAAGTTGGTCCATCTTTATACAAGATACACCAATAATATTATTATCCATGTTGGGCAATGTCATTGCTAGCAAGGAGTCTCAGACATCATTATCTTTACTGCCCTACAACTGTGTGGAGAGGTCTTGTAAATATCACTGCAGTACCCTCTGATTATGTTGATGTTTAGTAAAGATGCTATAGTCCAAAGCCCTCCTGATATTTTTTTTTGAAGGACTTATCATTTAGGGCCAAGGTAATTTTTCAATTAGTACCAGTTTAATCTTTAATATCTTCTACCAAGTATTTGTTAAGAGAATGGGGTTATTAAGATACTGGTTCATTAACCTTAAGTTTAATAAAGGGGAAAGATCGTATTTACAAATTTATTCTTGTTTCTCCCACAAAGTCATTATAATTGACTGATTTTAAAATGGCAAAGGTGGGCTTCCTATCAATGTCTTATTTACTGATTAAATATATATTCTATTTTTTTCTATCTGTCAAGCCTTCAACTCTTGTTAGTACAAAAGAGAATACTATGGTTCCATAAAGACTAACAGGTATTATAATATAAACTACCGGAGACTCAGATTCAGTTCAGACATGCAAGGTTCTGACCTGAAGTAGACTTTACTCTATAGAAGCCTTTTAATTCTAACTAATTTCTTAAATCCAGTAGTAGTTTGGCAGCGATATGAGATTTCCTCCTATGGTAAATACTGAAGTTATGCTACAGATGTCTGATCTGCTTCATGACTCAGGTTTATCAGCTTGGGAAATCATCCTGCCCACTTTGTATTAGTTGTGAGGGTAGCTAGCCTGCACTGTTTCCTGATACTCAACTTGGAGCTCTGTTTTAATATGGGAAAGATACAAATGTGAAAATATTATAGCTCTTTGTTTAACAGTGAGATAAAAATTCCACGGATATTAGAACAATGTATCCTAAATATAGGGAAAAAAACAATTCAGGCAGTCCTCAACTTACAACCACAATTGCCATCTAAATAACTTTTATTGCTTCATCAATGTATTAAATACAAAGAAAAATAAAAATAGAAAATTAAGGGAAGAAAAAAGAAAGAAGGAAAGAAGATATGAGGTACAAGAGAAGAAATAAAAAGGCATTGACTTCCGACTCTTTTTAGCATAGTGTAAGATAACATTACAACCTCAACTTTTTACTTTTACACATTATGTAACTAGCCATTTCTATAACAACAAATCTATCTAATCGGCAAAACCAAAGTTAAAGTTTCACTTTTTTTTCACAGTAAGCACAAAATCCAGAAGTGATATCCAAATAAAAAACATAAATATATTCTCCTCTTTGAATAGAACAACAAATTTAACCATTACTGCTTTATCTTCCTTTCTGTTGAAATAATATGTATTTCTATTTCAACTTAATAATCTTTATATAACTATCACCATTTATATTAACATAATTCACTGTATTCTTTCAGGTTCTTTAACCTTAAAGAGAAAATATTTGTTTTCATCCATTTTAAAACACTAAGCTTTTCTTTAAAAACATTTCTAAAATTAAAATATTCTAATGTATCTTTAAAAAAAAAAAAAAAAAACTTCCTCTTAGCATACATAGTTTAAAGTTCACTTTCAGACCAATAAAATTCCAACTAACTCCAATTAACTCATTAAATTTAGATCACTACTTCACAGAATAATTTTTCTTTTTGTATACATTAAAGATCTAGATTTTTCTTTAAGCTAATACATCTTTTTCTTTAACTTTCTCTTAACATATTTTCAAATACACTTTCAATAATATTTTATAAACTTTAGGAATTACTTAAGCATTATATATAAATAAAAAATACATTTTCAAACTTTAGATTAAAACTTTTTTTCAATTACAAATATCAAACCGATGAAAATCCATCCTAATTTTAAATATTTTGTTAATTTTCTAATTTTACAATCATAAGTACCTAATAAACAACGTGTTGTCTGGGTCGATTGGTAATTCAGTGGTACATATTAACTTTCTCAGTCTAGTTTCAATACTACACCATTCAGTGCTTCCTTGATCCTCTCTTCTTCCGGTGGTACACATTTTTCCACACTGGGCAAATACAATTCTTGTTACTGTTAATAGATATACAATTAAATATAGACATCTTTATCACATTTTTCTGGTATTCTACATAATATCGATAGTGTCAGTTTATAATATCTTTTCTAGCAAAAACATATGTCAATTGCATTTGCACTTAGAATCCATTTGTTCAATCAATATCCTGATTTTCCCACTTTTTTAAAATTTTGATTTCCCCTCAACGTTCAAAGTATCTCTATTGCTTATAATTTTCTCATAATAAATTATATTTGGGTAACCAATGGCTTCCCTTATTCAGACCCTTTTAGAATTTTCATATTTCCCATCTTATAACAAAATATAATATTCTAGTTACAAATCCTATCCTTCTAATTATAATAATACTTTTATTTCTAACAGTTATCTATTTTCTTAACCATATTCAAATATCTATTTAATAGTTAATATTCCATCTAATAGGTCAAAACCTCTATTTTCTTCAGTCTTAGTCTAGCTTTCTTCCTTTGCCAAATAACTTTCCAAGTCAGTACTTGGAAAGTATTTGAATCATCAAGTAATTCTTCTGTTTTTGTATATATTGTTTGGAATGAAGAAGAGAATTTGATTGAAGTATTTTTGGAAGAACGCTCAACCCATTTATATTTATTAAACAGCCTCCATCTTTCTCCTTCAGTTTTTCTTTTCATTTCTTGTTTGTCAATATTCAGCATTTCTCCTAACAGCTTTATCATCCGTTCGATCAGCTTTTCTTCCTTATCCTCAAATGTGTTCTGAGATCTTGACAAGTAAGATGTCTTTTCCATTTCTGGTGTTACCACTGCATCTTCTAATTTTTCATTTGTCTGTATCTGTCTGTTAATTCCTTCCTTTAGGTCCTCCATCTTTGGATCCGATTCTTCTAATTTTCCTTCTGTTTTCTGGATTACTAGTTTCTTCTTTGTAGTCATAGTATGGATTTGTAAATTTGGATTAGAAAATTGTTCTTTTATCTCATTTGCATTATTTTTAATCCCATGAAATAAAACAATTGTCACTTGGATTGATTTCAACATAGAAAGAATTTCTTTCTGAAATTTTCTTGTTGGTATATCAAGCTGGGAGCTTCAGAGACAGGTGTTAAAGATGATTTTTTGTATGTAGTCTTTATAGCCCAATAGTGTTCCCAACACAGATAAGCAGCCCAAGAGTTTCTTTTCCCCTTTTCCCAGCTGCAGTCTTCAAAAGTGAAAGTTTCCAAGAACAACCAAAGTCTTATCTGAGTCTGGGCTTCAAGCCAAGTTCCTTTAATAATAAATTGTAGTGCCGTTGTTCTTCACTAGATATCATTAACGCCGTCTTCCAGCTTTTTAAATCCAAGTCTCTTTTCTAAAAATACTTTTAGTCCCCAAATTTCAAAGCTATATATCTGTATTGGTTCCAAATTAATATTGTAATTTTCTGTTTCCCCCCAAGCAATTAGTTCACTGATTTTCTTTTCCTGAGGGAATGGGGCAGAAATTCCCCTTCCCTCTCTCATCAGAGGGGATTCTTTGCTTTGGGCGTTTTTTTCCAGGAAAAAGTCTTAAAATCATAAAGAGAGGATATAGTCTCACCCAGTTCCATCCACATTGCTCAAGAGTTGCTCGTTAGTGCTTATTTTCTTCGGTTGTCAGCAGCTTCTGACTGGCCACAGAAGTGTAGCCAGTCTTTCCCCTGTCAGTTTGGAGGGCTTCCTCGGATCAAACAGAGGGGCTGCTTCCCCTCCATGATTAATGAGGGTCCCCTCCTTTGTCGCCTCTTCAGGGCAACATTCGACCCTTTTTAGGGTCCCCAGCAGGGCAAAATTGAATGTGGAAGATAGAGCCCCATCTTCTTGCACCGTTATGCTGTGAATCCTAACTGGAAGCCAAAACTCCATCCTAATTAATCCATCCTAATTCCAATTGATTCATTAAGTTTAGGTCACTCCTTCCAGCTTGTCTTGGAATAAAATCTTTTTCTTCTCTGGAATGTTTGTCAGGTAATTATAAGCTTCTCTTTTTCTCAAGGATTTCTCAACCTTGTTAATATCCATGAAGAAAAAGTCCTAAACTTATCGTTTTAAAAGTTGCAAATTTTCTTGGAGCTCTTCTTTCAATTGTGTTGGGAGTCTTCTATTTAAGTCATCATAGTAAAAATTGGTGTCAGGTTTATATTCCAAAATTAGAATTGACTCCTCTGCATTGTCAGCTACTTGTGAAATTGCCTCAGTGGTTTGGTGATTTTTCTATACATATTTGCATCTCTGAAGTAGATTGAGTAGTCTTTTTAATGTCCTTGGAGCATAGCTGATCTATAAACTGATATATTTTATTTAAAGATTTTTTCAAATACATCTCTAATAATTTGCTCCTCCTTTTTCTTAACTCCTTATTTAGTCAAAGAGTAGCTTTTTTTGTAAGTCACTTAAGAATTGCTGACCAAGCAGGAATCATTAAAATTGGAAAGCCACCCATAGCAAAGCAGACCAAGCTATAAATTACTAAAAATAATAAACTAAAATTGGTTAAGAAATGAAAGGCACAACTTAATGTCCATTTGAAAAATAAATTCCAAAATGACTGTTTTTTCAACCATGAACTGATTGCAGCCCTATCCCCCCAGCTTTTGGCACACAAGCTACTTCAAAGCACAGCTCCTGAAGCTACTTGCAGACCTGTTGCTGTATTGGAGGCTCTTGAGGGGTAATTCTAGGACTTTCCCTAACCCAGGAGAGTCATATAAACGAAAGGAATGGAAGTTCCTTCTGATGATAGTTGAAGAAGCTACATTCCAAAGAAAAACCCCTCAGGGATCCTTCCCTGGACATGTATTCAGTTAGCCATTTCACCAGAAGTGACTTATGGCCACAATTGACAGTTGTTAAGTGAATTTTGCCACATTTTATCACCTTTCTTGCAACCAGTTGTTTAGTGAATCTCTGCAGTTGTTAAGTTAGTAACAGGTTATTAAATGAATCTGGCTTTCCCATTGACTTTGCTTGTCAGAAGGTTGTACAAGGTGATCACATGACCCTGGAACACTGCAACCATGATAAATACATGCCAGTTGAGAAGTGTCCAAATTTTGTGGCCATGGGGATACTTCAACAATTGTTGAAATTGTAAAATAGCAAAATGGTCACAAATCAGAGTTTTAAGAGCCATTATAACTTCAAATGGTTACTAAATGGGTAGTTGTAAATTGAGGATTACCTCTACAGCAGGTATGGTGCTATGTGTATTTAAAACTTGCTTTTTAAAGTACCTTTAAGTTTTTCCTTTTGACCAGACTGAACAAAGAAATTAGAATATTATTAAAGAATGTGCACATTACAAGTGTAATAGAAATCAATATAGCAGTTTCCAAACTAAGCATTTTAATGTACTGACTTTACATTCAAAACGCCCTTAATTAATGTTGTTGTTGTTGTTGTTTTGAGTGACAATATTAAAAACTTAGCAGAAAAGTGGATTGAAGAAAATCTCTGATAAATTTTAGGCAGATATGTTTAAGAGTTTTATAGAAAAGGAAGGAGTGTTGGGCAATAATATTAATACCTTTTGTGAACAATTGAATTCTGATTAAGCCCTGTATTTTTTTTTATAAAGAAAAATAATATTTGGAAACCATTTTCCCCATGAATGGGTAGAAGGAAAGAATGAAGACAGCAAGCAGTTAAACCAAATATTATCTCTGCTATCACATTCCATTGTGATTGGAGCAAACAATAATAGTCTGATTGCAAAGATTACTCTGATTGGAGGTCAAATCTATCAGTCACAGTATAGACAACATTCACTGTCCTATAAGACTATAAAACAGTTGCATTTCCTATGGAATGTTCAGTCTTAGAACTAGAATATGTTTTGATGCATGGACAGCTTTACCCAGAACTCTAGGGAAATCAGCAAATGTACTCTCACACACGAGTCATTAACAATTTTAAAAGGCAAGGGAAGTGTTTGGTATCCACCTTTACCATTTGAATAAGGATAGCTGTCTGCTGAAGCAGACCTTAAATAAAATAGCATCATTCCAAGATCAAGCACTAACAATTAGAGATGTACAGAATTCTTTGTTCTATGTAATTCATATTTACTATTAAAAGTCCATTTGCTTTATTGCTCCTCTGACTCTCATTTATGCAACCAGTTGAAAATTGGCTACTCTTTATGTTTTCTTCTCCCATTTTATTCACTAGAAAACTCAGCTTGCTTTTCACTTTCTTTCCAAACTAATTGAAAACAAATTTCCAGGCTACTTCAAGAGATCAAATATATCAAACTTCAAACAGTTGAAGAAACTAATTAAAAACCATGGGCTTAATTAATATATAAATTAAATTATGTAAACTAAATTTATCTCAGTAATTCTGTGACCTAGGCTGGCTTTTCCAAATTATTTCTAGCATTCATCTCAATAGAAACAAATGTAATAAATTAAGTAAGTGAGAAAAACATTGATTTTTTTTTATCATTCAGGTATCAGCATTCAAAAGGATCCTGAAAGTTAGATAATCTTTCCTCCAATGGATGAGGTTAGAAAGCAGACAAAAGTCCTGTGCAATGATTGGTGTCCATATCTTCTTTGGCTATAATTGGCAATTCTAGTTTAAACCATTCCAAGAAAATCTTTCTAAATAGAAGGTGCCCACAGCAACACTTTTATGCTGTCATTATCTGAGGATTACCTGTATCTTTTTTGTGTATGGTTGTTTTCAGGTCATCACTAAAGGTTTAGGTGTTGGTGTTTCTTGTTTTTCTTTTTTTGTAGTCACAATGGCTTTTTTGCTATCATCCATTTTAATTCCTAATTACATTTTTAATGTGCTTTTAATGTTTCATTTGTCATTCATTTCCTCTGTCATGGAATCCTGATAATTGTTTTCAGTTTATTACAATTTAATAAAATTTATTCAAACCAGTCAGAGTCACTGGGAGACAGGCAGCACATAAATTTAATAATTTATTGTTATTATTACAGTTTGTCACATCGTCAGCCAGATGTTCAGACTGGATTTGGTATTTTAATCAACCTATCAAATTCATCCCAAGGACCTGAGATAGGATATTTGAGGGTGTTACAGATATTGTCGCAGAATGTAAGCTGTTCCAAGTAAAGCTGCCTTTTGCAATTGACTGGTGGCAAATTTGTCAATGCCGATGGTGTTCAAGTGGTGCTCCAGTTGTTTTGAGATTGTATCCAAAGTGCCTATTACTATTGGTACTATCTTTGCTTTCTTTGTTATTATTACTGGGGGGGGGGTAGTCTAATACATACTTTCTTTGATATTCAACTTTACTTTTCCCAAACTTAAGGACTCCAGGCGGCAGCAGCCACAAAATAGGGACAGAGTTTGCTTCATCCTGCAGGGAAACTGCTGATCTCAGTCTGACCTCCTCCTGCCCTATCACAGACACCAGCACTACATGGTCACATTTTGCCATGGTGTGTGTTATTGCACTTCTGCAACTCAGTCTTCTTCTGGTTCACTATACCCTGTGAAGAAAAAAGTGCCAGCAAGGTAAGTCAGAAATTTCCTGGAAGGAGCATGTGGTAGACTTTGTCTCCTAATAGAGGCAAGCATAATGAAAATTCCCCCATCATTAGTTCTTCATGCTTCTTTGAAAGACCAACAATTTGTTACTGGAAGACATCATTTGCAATTTCTCTTGGGCAATAGCATACACCAGCATCAGGATTAGATTTTTTTGTTCTTCCACTTATTTTTACTCTGCACAGTCTTTGTAAAGTTCATTCATTTTTACAGAATGAATATTTTAATCTCAAGTGCAATTTCATCTTTTCTTTAATTGTTTATACTCCTTCAATAGCTACTTTCCTACCATGAAATTCCTCTAACTAGGTTTTCTTTACACCCAATAAATTACATGTACTGTTGCTAAATTAAAATAATCAAATTAACCTTAAATCACTTTTAATATTATTTAAAAAAACTGATATTGTTTAGAAGAGCCATGAAGAATTGGCTCTTTTCCCAGGCTTTTGGCACGGGAGAGTGAAATCCCTTATTTTATCACATTTGTCATCATTTATCATTTATATTTTATTTGATGGTATTATTCTAATTTTATTGTAATTTCCTTGATTGTTGTGAACTGCCCAGAGTTGTTAAGAATCAAATGGCATACAAATTTAATAAATTACGATTACCATTTGTCTTTCTACAGAGATCAAATTTATTTATTTTCCATATCCTTGAATAATAGTGTATAGATAACAAAAACATGAAGATGATCTACTACTATTCTTTCTGATTCCCCCCCCCCAATGTTTTAAGAAACCCCATTATAGCATCATTCCTAATTCTTTCTAGAAAGAATACAGTTATCTGAAAACTTACTTCAGCATTTTCATCTCCAGCCCCACAGGATTCAATAGAAAGTGATTCTAAGTACACTCTGCTTCTGCCAGACATATTTTTATCTTTCAAAGATACAACCTATCTTCTGCCAGCTCTCTTTTACCCAGATGACTCACTCCATGGTTATAGAAATAATTTTCCCCTGTTAAACTCCATTTCTATTGTGAGCCATTCACTAGCAACATTCTTCCTTTCTTCTCTAGTCCTCTTCTGTGGCCAGGAAGCAAGAATCACCTAAAAAGCTAAGAAAAGCTGTTGCTTTTTCCTAAATCTTCAAAATCTCTAATTGGTATGATCTTAGCCATTCTTAGTGGCATCATTTTATTCATTTACTTTTTATATCTTTCAACTACCCATCTCCCTCGGGCAGGGACTCTGTTTTCACATCTATTACGTGTTACTGAAAATAGAAACTGTTTTCAGATCATTTTATAAGTCTTGAAAGTTCCTCCCTCAAATCTCTGACTCTTGTTACTAGTAGATGGCACATTTCATAAGCCAGACAAATTTTGATTCCTCATACTAGTGAATCATAAGCTGTTATATCTCTTCTCTTTATCTTCTTGCAGGGCATAGTTGAATCCCCTCTGCTATTCAGGAATCCATCTTTTGGTGATTTATATGGGGATCCTTCCTTCCTTCCTTCCTTCCTTCCTTCCTTCCTTCCTTCCTTCCTTCCTTCCTTCCTTCCTTCCTTCCTTCCTTCCTCCCTCCCTCCCTCCCTGGCTCAAAACCTACATTCCAATAGTGCAAAATACTTACTATCTACTTTGATTCTGGTGTCTCATTTAATGCTGTATTACCAGATTTGACTGCTTTACTTATGAAGAGATGCTTCTACTGCCCATTTTTGTTTTAATATCTCTTTTTTCTTTGATCTGATAAATTATTGTAATTCATCATCTGAACTGAAAGCATTTACTATTTCATATATTTTACTTTTTAAGGGGTGCTACAAGCTTATACTTACTGTGATTAGGCTATTCTCAAACAGAAATACTAACAATGCAGTTTACAGTTGTAGATTTCTGTCTTCATTTGAGCTTCTTGATGTACAATTAGGAGAAAGCGTTATCTTTTTTTTACTGTTTGTGGACTAATTAGGTTAATTAAGTACAAATCTTGATGTAGAAGGATTTTTTTTAACTAAGGATTTTTCTTCACTCCCCTTCTCAAATTCTATTAACTCCAATTATGTCTCACTATTCCTTTACTCAAGAGGAGTCCTCCAAAGATGTATAGCAATAATCCTACTAAGATTTAACCATCCATTTTATAACCAGCCCAGGAAGAGGTAGCAGTCCATATTTCTATGAAATATGCCACCAAAGCAAAAAAGCTTAAAAAAAATCCTGCATGTAAATTAGGTTTCTCTGTGTTTTGCTGAATTGAGCATAAAAATGTTTAGCAGCATGCTGTGAATCATTTTAGGTCCTAAATGACACAATATTTAAAACATATTTCAGCTGTGTTCTATATTTTTGAGTTGATAAAATAATTTGAAAGACGTCAACTTGAATCATATAGTGATGATTATTTACTAAAGTAAGAGGGAGACAATCTGACTGTGTAAGAAGAAAGTGCTTGGCTGAAGTCGCACCTTCATATGCTTCTAACAGTGCTCTCATTTTATCATATTTTAAAAATCCACACCTCATATTTTCTGCTTCCTTGTATGGAGGGTGCTAATGACACACATAGTAAACCTTCTATTAGCTTTGTACTTCAATAGGATTTGTTTAGTTTCAGCTGTCAAACAATGTCAAAAGGGGAGAAAAATCATTTTCTTCTAACCCCAGGATTTAAAAATACATTAGCAACAACGAAATAAATAGTTTGTGAAAAGGTTTTTTTCCTCACTTACGCTCAAAGAACAATAAATGTATAGATATGGACCAAATATACACATAGACCTGCTTTTTCTCCGATTAATGAAAGCCCCTGAGCTTTCATTAAGTAAACCCTCATTCTAAGAGATGCAACATTTATCCATTTCTAGAAAGCAAATCTCATTATATGCAATGGGACTTACTTCAATAAATAGCAGATTTCTATTTTACTTTCAGTGATTTCACTTTGTTTAATTAGTTTGGTAATTTATTTATCTACTCATCTGTACTTTCAGTGAAAGAAAAATGGCTGAGTCTGAATACACACTGATAGAATCTCTGTTTAAACAAGGGAGGAGAGCTGGCAGCTTATTCTTCCTTGAAAAATGTGACTTAGAAGGGGTTTCTTCTGATATGGAAGAAGATGTCACCCAGAGCTATGCTGATTATTCTTCAGTCAAAATTAGAAGCAAATGGGAAGTCACTAGAGTGATGTAAAAACTGTGGTGTTACATTTCCTTCATATCTAATTCCACTGGTGGCTTTAGGTGCAGCCTTTGTTTGTGTGATTCAGAGACCACTCAGTTCTGGGCGACTATGAGGTTTAAAGTATAGAAACAATAAGACAATAAAAGCATAAACCGTGCACATACAGAAAAGAACAATACCCCAAAATAAAATTCTACTGGAGCTTGGCACCTACACTAAGCCAAGGCTTGGGAGAACATCCAGGCTCCAACTTTTTAACTATCACCAGGGCGGGACTCACATGAATCTCATCCTTCAAAGATGATACCACCACATGGACTCAACCATACAGCACTTCCCAGGCTGCCATAAAAACACAGATGGGCCATGGATCTAACAAACAGATGGCCAAACAGTTTGAAGGAACTTGTCAACTTCACAAGCTCAAAATCATCCTAGGTAATCCCACAAGACCTTGCCTCAGGCACCTCAATTGAACGTGCCAGGTCAGAGTCCAATTCCAAAAGCTAGAATATTCTTCATAAGGGCTATCATCAGATATAATAAAGGTAGAGAAATAATGTTTTGCCACTCCTATTTCCACTGTGGAATTCCAAATATGGGTTATTGTGTTTCATCAGATTCACTCTTCCTTTCCCTCAGTGGCCCTGAAGACACCTCTCCCGGCAGTTTATCTCACAGAGCTTCTCAGAAAACAAAGGAGTGTCCTAGGATCACTGCACAAGGAAAGGCTGCATAGGGAAAATAGATAGATAGATAGATAGATAACCTTTATTGTCATTTTTATATTGTGGGCACAATGGCACACATAAAAAATGAAATTTAGTTGCCCGCTCTCAAAGTGAAACATATACATGACACACACCTAAACATACTATGTACAACATATATATAGACCCACATCCCTACATATACATAGCAAATAAATATTAAATATAGGACTCTGCCAGTGCCTAGATCAAAATTTGAAGGACAAGAAACTAGAGCAGCTGCAGATCTCCAATTTGACACTTATTCTACTGCTACAGCTCCTGTTCTACCTCAAGACACTATCATGAATGCCTCATGAAAAGTCACCTCAAAGGTCCAGAAAAGTACTGTCATCAGCCACAGCCAAATGTCCAATCTAATCTCGACAAGCTCCTGGATGAGGAGAGATTTGGTAAGTCTCATGCTGGTACTTCAGTCATGCTAAGCCATAAGCCTCACTGCATTTAAGCTTAGAGGAAAAGTACACCAACCTTCTGCAGGCTTGCTTTTGGTGGGCCTTTCTGTGTCACCCCAACCTGCACACTAGTATCTGTGATGACTCCTGCAATGGACTGGTTCTGTTGACTGAACTTATTTCAGCCTTTGTCTCCACTTGGGGGTTCCAGGATCTTCAAGCCTTCTACAAGTTCAAGGACATCCTTCCCCTGCTCTAGAAATGGCTGTGGCTGTTTTAATACATGAAAATTTATTTAGCAATCTTAACCTGTCCCAACAGAGAGGTAAACATCATGGCTACTGCCGTAATGAGGGACATTTTGCCATTGCAGTAGTGAAATGGGAGCCATAGAAATGGTAATAATGTATTATTTATTTTTTTGCTTGTGGCCTTTTTAAAATCATTATAGTACAAGTGGTCCTCAACTTAAAACCGTTCATTTAGTGACTGTTCAAAGCTACAATAACACTGGAAAAAGTGATTTATGACCATTTTTCACACTTATGACCATTGCAGCATCCCCATGGTCAGGTGATCAAAATTTGGCCACTTGGCAACTGATATTTATGATGGCTGCAATGTCCGAGGGTCATGTGATCACCTTTTGTGACCTTCTGACAAGCAAAATCTATGGGGAAGCCAGATTCACTTTACAATCATGTTGCTAACTTAACAATTGCAGTGAGTCACTTAACAAATGTGGCAAGAAAGGTCATAAAATGGGCCAAAACTCATTTAACACATGTTGCACTTAGCAACAGAAATTTTGTGCTCATTTGTGGTCATAGGTTGAGGACTACCTATAGTCTGAAATTAGCATAGATATGGAAGTTTTATAAATGGGATATAACACTGCCTTCCCTTCCTGAACAGTGTGTTTTACAATCTTTGCTGATCATCACTTTGGAAATATATGGATATTTGTAATATTCTAACCTGTTCCAGCCAGTGAATCCTGGGATCAGGTCTGTGCTTTTATTCAATTAATAATTCAAATTACCTTATGTTTCATACATAATTGAATAAATAAGCTTATTCTGCCATCTGACCCACAAAAGCTATCCAGATAGAATGTTTGACATTACATGATAGTAAACTGTAGGAAAAATTAGCTTCTATTTAAAATAGATGATTTTAATATACAATACTTGTAGGGAGCATTAAATTTGCACAATATTTGTTGAGAACATTCAATTTTCACTCCACTATATGTTTATATTGTGCCCTTGAGGGGTTGGGAAGGCAATCTGAATGCTAGTTTTGCTATACCAAGATGATTCACAATCACCATGAAAGCTAAAGAAATGATGTGATTGCTTCCACAGAGATTCAGAGCTGAACATACGTCTGACCAGGCTATATCAAGATATAAATTATTACAATTTCTGAATTTTGCATATATATTCAGACAAAACTGGAAAAGAGAAGGACGAGATGTGAGCATTCTTTTACAATAAATGCTGAACAATTCAAAAAATTAAATAATGTGCCTGACTTGTATTTCCGAAGTAGAGATAAGAACATTTGTCACATTTTGCCACAAGTGAAAGAAAAAGACCCGCAACTTGGCAGAATCCTTCAGTTACAAATATTGCAAAAGGAAATCCAAGGGAGAAAAATTAAAGTACAGGTAGTCCTCGAATTACAACAGTTCGTTTAGTGACCATTCAAAGTTACAATGACACTGAAAGAAGTGACTTATGCCTGTTTTTCACACTTACAACCGTTGCAGCATCCCCATGGTCTTGTGATCAAAATTCAGATGCTTGGCAACTGGTTCATATTTATGACGGTTGCAGTGTCCTTGGGTTATGTAATCCCCTTTTGCGACCTTTTGACAAGCAAAGTCAATGGAAGAGTAAAATTTGCTTAACAATCGTGACAAGAAAGGTCATAAAATGGGGCAAAATTCACTTAACAACTGTCCCACTTAGCAACAGAAAATCTGGGCTCAATTGTGGTCATAAATTGAGGACTACCTGTAGTCCACTGATGTTTTACTCCATTCATGGGCCATGGAATTCTTTTACTAAGTATGGACAATGGAAATAGTACAGGGCAGAATATATTGGGAAGAGGACAAAAGGATGGCTTGAATCCTGATCAAATCATGCCACACAGTAAATAGTTTGTATTTTGTTGCAGATCCAACAGGGGGATTATAAATCCACTCTGATTTCTTTTTTTTTACCTAATGCAGCAAGGGCTATGAAAATTAATGACTTTTGTTTTTATAATAGTTCAGAAGTACTTTACCATCTTCTTAAGGTTATTTCACTTTGTATAAGTGTAAAGACTAGAAAGTACCTTAAGATCACATAATAAGTGCAATTATTTTTCCCTTAAAAACAGATCTTTAATTAAATAGGACATTATTTTTTCAAAGTCTTTAAGGATGATCAAAATATGGGCTCTACCCACTGCTGCAGTGAAATGATTCTGGCTTATATTGCTTTTCTAGAAAAATAAACCTGTAAATAGGATGACCAAATAACGATTGTCAGAAAAGGAATAGTGAAAGTTGGAATCTCAGCACTTCACTGGATGTATAGGGCACAGCATCCACACTTCCATCTTCTATATTGTTCTATTCACAAGAATCAATAATGGATTCATTGCCCCTGAGAGCATAGTATCCAGAGAAAGACTTTTGTATTTTGTTTTTTGTATATCAGTCTATGCCTTCCAAGAAATATGCTTAATTCAAGAAGAAATTGAAATATAAATTTTGAACTTTAATTATACCTTAGCTTTTTGGTAGAGTAAAATAGAACAATGTGGATGGCAATTTTTGCAGTTATGCGAATTCTTCGAAGTAGCTGTTTGAGTTATAAAAATCATGCATTTGCATACTAGACTTGGCATGCATTACTCATCTAGTCAACCTAAGAGAAAACATTTAACATTCAGGTAATTCCAATATGTATTTTTATTTTTAATGGGATTTTTGTATTCTATTCATTCATGGTTTGTGACTCAGAACAACAACTTGGTTTTCAAGTCATGATGATACCAAGGAGAATTAAGACATATGTGCCTTTTGTCTCTGGACCTTCAGGGTACTAGAATACAGAATATGTAACAATACCTTGGCTTTCCAGTGTAATTTTTATTATTAGAATAGTAAATAAAATCTTACTTGAATGATTTCTTTTGTGGGAATGATATACGCTACAGATAAGAAATGTAGCCTTTTTTTCTCCCTTTGTTATAAGGGAAGATTTGTTATTGAAAAATAATTGTTCTTCTTTAAAGATAATTAACAATACCCCCTCGCTTCTAAATTGCATCACTACATCTGTAACCCATATTTATAATTTTACATTAGCTATGTAGCTAATTCTGAGGATTTTGACTTTAGCATCTTGTAGAATTGGGAAAAGTTTGTAACCAGTGTTGGTGACTGCTGGTGTTTCTGCGGAGTTGTCATAGCTGCAAGTCTCTTTCACTCTGCTTAGCTTTTGGCAGCTTGTGTATCTGAATCAATGTCTGTTTTTTCCACACTTCCTGAAGCCAACTTTGTGGTAGTGATTTGTGCTTTCCTCCTCTCTTGCCTGCAGCCTTCTCTTCTCTTGTTCTTGAATACACAAAAGCATAATTCCCTCCTGACACAGGCAGAGAGACATCCACACAAGGTGTCCTCCTTTTATATTTGGAACGTAGGTGTGGTCCAGCTAATCCAGTTGCCTACTAGAGAGCAAGAAAAGAAAAAGGAAGGAAAGGTTCATATTGACTGCTGTGAGGCTCTCCTTCTACATTCATATTCTTCTTATTAGTTGCAAATATTCTTGTAGCTCCTCGTACAATATGTCAGATGAAATGAATTTCATGATCTTTTGTATAATGCATATGTTCCAACAGTCATTTCAAATTTAATTTATTTCCTTGAAATTCATTCATCTTTGGGATACCCTCTTTTAAACAAGTGATTTTAAAATATGCAAGTGTTGTGCCTAAGGTCTATGCTTTAGCTGGTACATCCAAACCTTCAGTTGGATTTTTCAAGGTTTATTTTTATAGCAATCACTTCCAAGTAGGCTTTTTCACTATTCCATTGCATCAAATGCTATGGTTTAACTGGAAGTTATTTGCTGTCTTTATTTCTGTTAATACAAATGTTCACTGGAAGATGTCTTTTCAGGGTGTTTCCCCCCCCAAAATACTATGTTCACATTCTTTATTTATAATTCTGTCATGGTTGTTATTATATGGAATTGGGAGAGATAGGAATATAGCAAAAATTTACTTGCAAAAAGTGATGGTTGCATAGAAATAGCAATTGGCTGAAGGTTTTGTTTCCCAAACAGCTTTTTAAAAATATAGTTTAGTTCTAGCAAACGGATAAACTGATTGAGTTGCAGGACATTGTGGCTTATAATAGTTTAGGGGTGTACACTGGGCAGAATTACAATATCTTGGCTAATGGAAAATAAATAATTGACAAGAAATGACAGATTATATAACAGTTACTCATTTGTTCTGGAATAGAAGTCTGGGAAACATCTCAAAGTATTGTCAAAGTATATAAAAATGGCTCTAGTGCAGCACCAGGAGAGGTGTGCTTAAATACTTGTTCTTCAGCAGACTTAATCTTTGATTGAGTTAGATTGTTGAAAAATAGCTGAATGTATGGCGCAGCTAAAATGATGTTTGATTGCAAGCTTTATGCCCATTTCATGAACACAAAATGTATTGTTCTCCTGTTATTGGAGGCATGATCTTTTTTGTACCTATTAAGCGCTGATAGTCATAAGTTCAGAAATTAGAATCACAGAATTATAGAGCTGGAAGGGATCTTATACGGATCTTATAGTCTGTAATGTATTCAGTTGTATGAGGCAGCAGGTGCAAGGTGGCCACGTGGTCACTGAAGAGACAGAATGTCTGGGGCCCGGGCAGACTTGTTATTTTAGCGCGGGAGAAAACCTCTGCATTCATTGGTTAGTATTAACCAGAGCTCCTTGTATAAAAAGGAGGGAGCTAGTTTCGTTTTCTGTTCTGTTCTGTGTATGTATTAATAATTAAACCTTATTGTTGTTAAACCAGTCTCTTCGATGTCTACCCAATCGAAAACAGAACAATTGGCGATGAAGGTGGGATTATGCTGCCACCTTAAAGAAGGCCCTGAATCAACCTAAGGAGGGCTGGACACGCAGAGGAACGGCGTTCCTATTTGAGGCTCACTCACCCGCCAGTATGCAAACGCTGGGGGAGAGTGCTGCGAGAAACTGCCTGGAAAACCCTCTAACTTGTGGCAGCACTGGTAGACAAGAGACTTTGTTATGGCCAAGCTGGTTCGGCTAGCGGAGTTCGGCGTAACTCACCCGGAGCGGTGGAGCTCGTACGTCGCCTGGGCCGAGAACTACTTCCGCATTAACCGCATAGCGGAAGACGAGCTGAAGGCCGCCATGCTACTCTGTGTCTGCGGCCAAGCCGTCTTTGACATCGTGGAAAACCTCGTGTCACCAGTGAAATTAGAGACAGTGCCCTACGGAGAGCTAAAAAAGATGCTCAAGGAGCACTTTGAGCTGAAGCTGTCGGTCATCGCATGGCAGCACGCCTTCGAGCAGATGGACCAGCATCCAGGAGAGTCCGTAACCGAATTTATTGCAGCCCTCTGACAGGCAGCGAGGCCGTGTGAGTTCAAGGACTTAGAGGAACGGTTACGGGACCGATTGGTTTGCGGACTACAGAGCCGAGAGCTTCAGCAAAAGATCTTTGCAAAGGAGACAGTATCGTTCCAAGAGGCATTGCGCGAGGTCATCACAGAGGAAGCAGCCGTTGGAGCTGTAAGGGCCTTGTGGCTCTCAAAGAACACTTCCCCATCACAGACTGTCCACCACGAGGATGTCGAAATTGACGAAGAGGCTGAGTGGGAGCAGGAAGTTGACCTGGTGTGATAACTCCCAGCAAAAGGACTGCTGAGACCCCTTGATAAGGCAGATCCCTTCCCTAGGTGCATGGGGTGCGGGGGTCGCCATAAGCGAGCCGACTGCTGGTTCTGGACTGCTCACTGCCGAGCATGTGGCAAGCAAGGCCATATCGCTGTTGTGTGCTTAGGGCACGGAAAAGAGAGTGCCAAGAAAGAGTTGCCTCAGAAAGGTACCGGGGTACCCAGCCAAAACAGGGTGGGGTTCTGTGCCAGCAGGCACAGCGTCCATAGAACCGGGGGACAGAGGCCCTTAAAGAAAAAGCTGTAACTCGAAGTAAGGTTGCAGGGGGTCCCATTGCAGATGGAACTGGACACGGGGTCTGCCATGTCTATCATATCCCAGAGCACCCTTAATAGAATTTGTGGCCGGAGTGGTCAACGGCTGAAAATGAGGCCATCAAATCTAATTCTGACTGATTTCCAGAATTCCCCGGTCAGAGTAAAAGGGGAGGTCACTATAATGGTGGAATTTTGGAAATTCAAAGGAATGCTGACCGAAGTTGTGGTAAATGGGGACAGGACAAGCCTAATCGGGCTTGATTGGTTCGAGGCTCTGGGAATCCAGGTAATGGGGCTGAACAGCGTAAAAACGGTCAGTTTGGAACAAGTCTGCAAAGACTTCGCAGACGTGTTCACCACCGAACTGGGAGAGTATAAGGGGCCACCAATTGCATGAAGGTTAGATCCTTCTGTCGCACCGATTAGAATCAAGCCTCGTCGGGTGCCATTCGCTCTAAAGCACAAAATTAATGCTGAATTGGATAAACTTTTGCAGCAGGGCATCTTAGAGCATGTGGACAGCAGTCCATGGGAAACCCCCATAGTGATGCCACTTAAGGCCAACGGAGAGGTCAGAATCTGCGCTGACTATAAGTGCACGCTGAATAAAGTGCTGCAGCAATATTCCTATCCCATGCCAGTAGTCAGCCATATTCTGGCATCTTTACAAGGGGGTTGCATTTTTGCTAAACTTGATTTGGCCCAGGCCTACCAACAGCTGCCGGTGGACGAAGCCATGGCAGAGGCACAAACTATTGTGACCCATCGGGGGGCTTTCAAGGTGCGCAGGCTACAATTCGGCATTAATGTAGCACCAGGTATCTTCCAGAGTGTCATGGAGTGAATGCTCAGAGACCTCCCGGGCATATGCCCGTACTTCGATGATGTCCTCATCGCAGGGAAATCAGTAGAGAATCTAGCTGAGAGACTCAAGGCCATGTTATTGCGGTTTCACAAAGCGGGCCTGAAACTCAGGAAAGATAAGTGCAGGATTGGAGTCACATCCACTGAGTTTTTGAGGTTTTGCATAGACACGGAAGGCATATACCCTGGTCAGTCTAAGCTGGAGGCGATCCAGCAAGCACCCAGTCCCAGAACAAAAACAGAACTCCAAGCGTTCTTGGGACTGTTGAATTTCTATCACGCATTCCTTCCCCACAAGGCAGCCATGGCGGAGCCGTTACACCAGCTCCTAGACAAGCAGGCTACTTGGGCATGGACTAGTGTCCACGGAAAAAGCTTTGCTGCAGTCAAAGCATTGCTTTCCTCAAACACAGTGTTGGCTCATTTTAACGAGCGGCTCCCTGTTTGCATAGTGTGCTTCCCCATACGGGATCGGAGCTGTTTTAAGTCATCTTAAAACAGATGGGACTCAGGTCCCGATAGCCTATTACTCCAGAACCCTGTCTGCCGCAGAGTGTAATTATGCACAGATAGATCGTGAAGCATTGGCAATCGTAGCGGGCATCAAGAAGTTCCATGACTTCTTGTATGGTCGCCATTTCATGGTCTTCACGGACCACAAGCCACTGTTGGGGCTGTTTACAACTGACAAGCAGACACCCCACATAATATCTCCTAGGATGTTGAGATGGTCCATATTCCTCTCGGCATATGATTTTTGCATGATTCACAAGCCGGGCAAAGAGATGGGCCATGCAGACGGCCTCAGTAGGTTGCCTTTAAGGGATATAGAGCCTGCTCCTGCTCCGGCAACCCATATCCTTTCCATTCAGGATTTGCCTGAATCCCCTCTCCATGCAGGGGATGTAGCAGCGGAGACAGCTGCTGACAACACGTTAACACGCATGTTAAACTGGGTGTTATCAGGATGGCCGGGCACAGAATTTCAGGGGTTTTGGAGGAGAAAATTGGAACTCTCCGCTTTCAAAGGGTGTCTACTATGGGGCAGTCGGGTAGTCATCCTGACCTCACTGAGGACTAGAGTCCTGGTATCTCTGCATGAGGGACATCCGGGAATAGTCCAAATGAAGGCGCTTGCGTGCAGTCACCTGTGGTGGCCAGGGCTCGATAAGGAGATCGAAGCCCAGGTACAAGGGTGTCACGTTTGCCAACAGTCCAGGCCAGAAATGCCCCAAGCTCCCATCCATAGGTGGGAAACAACACAGGATCCTTGGTCGAGGATCCATATTGACTACGCTGGCCCCTTTCAGGGGCAACTCTTTCTTATTGTGGTAGACAGTCACTCTAAGTGGCTGGAGATGGTTCCAGTGTCCGCTGCCACTTCCACTATCACCATCAGGGTTCTGCGCGGCATTTTTGCCACTCACGGACTGTGGGACGTAATTGTCTCTGACAATGGAACGAAATTTATTTCCTCAGAGTTCCAGTCCTTTCTGCGGGCAAATCTAATCCGCCACGCTACGTCGGCGCCATTTCACCCGGCGTCAAATGTTCAAGCAGAACGCATGGTGCAAACTACAAAAGACTCTTTGAAACAACTAACGCACGGCAACTGGCATCACCGGTTGGCTGACTTTCTCTTGTGCCACCACACCACTCCATGTACTGCTACGGGCAAAAGCCCCGCTGAGCTCCGATGGGGTCACCGGCTTATCACTAAGCTGGATAGGTTACATCCGGATCGCATTGCAGGTGTCCCAACCACGGGCACCGCGGTGGATGAACTTGGCGATCCAGTTTGGGCTCAAAACTATGGGCCTGGTAACTTGTGGGTGGTGGCTGTCGTTTGTAGGGTCACCGGCCCTCTCTCCTATGAAGTGGCATTGGAAGACAGTCGGGTGCTGCGGTGCCATATCGACCAGCTTCGCTGGAGGTTGCCGAGCCACTCTTCCACTCCTGGCTCTGCTCTGGGGGGGGGGAGGAAGCTCCCGAGAGTGATCAGGACGGTCAACAAGACCTGGAATATGGCTCATCGCAAACAGCGATTGAGGGGGTTGCCTTCGAGGTGGCTTCTGACTGAGGCACCACGCGCAGGGGACATTGCGCGAGTCAGTTTTTTCCAGCCTCTCCATGGGGAGGGGGTTGCCCATCCAGGACATGACCCCCATTCACACCTCTCTACAGGGAAGGGGTTGCCCATCCAGGACACGACCCCCAACCATCTGCTTCTGCAGATCAGGGGAACACCACCCCTCTTCAGGGGAATACCACCCCTGCCGGGAACACCACTCATTCGGGGAACTCTACCCCAACCAGGCACGCAGAGCTGGACCAACAGGTCAGCCTGCAGGCCCCAACTCCGACCATTTCAAACGGGTCCCCAAGTCCTGGTCTGCCGAGCCCGGGGGGCAAGCTTGCAGATCAGGCCACCGCGGCACTTCCGTGGAGATCGGAGCGAATCCAAGGACCTCCCAAGTTCCTGAAGGAGTATGTTAGGGCTATATCAGCGCTAGCTTAGCGTTCGGAGTTCTTGCTAGCATTGAAGTGTGCTCGGAGGTACAAAAAATACTTTTACACAAGCTGGCATTGCCAGTAGTGCTTTCAAAAGCTTCCATTATCTGCTTGTTAAAGCTGTAATGAACAAAGGAAGAGCGCCTCATCCTACAAGGTCGCAGGCTGGGCTAAGGTTTGGGAGTAAATGGGTAGCCTCCTTCCGGGAGCGGCTTACAAATAAGGTAAATGGGTAGCCTCCTTCCGGGAGCGGCTTACAAATAAGGTGAATGGGTAGCCTCCATCCAGGGGCGGCTTATTAAGTAACCTAATAAAAGGGGGTATAGTATGCTCCTCATGGGGGAGGGGTGTAATGTATTCAGTTGTATGAGGCAGCAGGTGCAAGGTGGCCACGTGGTCATTGAAGAGACAGAATGTCTGGGGCCCGGGCAGACTTGTTATTTTAGCGCGGGAGAAAACCTCTGCATTCATTGGTTAGTATTAACCAGAGCTCCTTGTATAAAAAGGAGGGAGCTAGTTTCGTTTTCTGTTCTGTTCTGTGTATGTATTAATAATTAAACCTTGTTGTTGTTAAACCAGTCTCTTTGATGTCTACCCAATCAAAAACAGAACATAGTCCAAACCCCTGCTTTCCCGATTCACCAAGACAATGCACAGCCCATCACAAGACTGAAATCCCTTAGGGCAGCATGGAAAACAGCTATTCACTTAACATCCAGTTTAACGCTGAGAATGCCTGGAGAGAAAACGGTCCAAAGTACCTTCTTCTGGCCTGACCATTAGTGGTCCCTCTACCAAGCCACCAGGTTTTAACCTGCTTCACTCTGTCTGGGTGAAATTTAACAGAATTAGGTGTGATGCTGGAAGAAATGCCTCTGCTCTGTATCATTGGGGATGGAAAGATTCCCCTTGTTCAGATTGTGGTGCTAATATACAAACTATTACACATATTGCCCACAACATGCATTCTCTGGTTTCCTAGAAGACCTGCACGAAGCCTGAATAGCTGAAATGGACATCCAGTTTATGAAGCCATTGCCCTATCCCCATAGAAATTTGTATATAATTACATGGATTATGTGTATATGTTTACTTCTCTTCTGTCGTGTTCTTATCATACATTAAGTAATAATATTCCCGTAATAATATAATTCAGGGCAACAGTATTAGTCATAAAGCATAATTAGGTTTACATATAAGCAGGCAATATGGTTTCTGGTGCATGTGTTATTGTCTATATGTTGAAGTATTTAACGAAATCTCAATAAAGGGAGGTTATCATCTGTACCAGCTTAGTTTCATCTGGAATTAGATATAAATGAGCATGAAAGCTGTGTAAACACTTTTACCTGTAACCCAACAAGATTGAGAAGATGAAAAGGATAAGAAAAGTATTGAAATAACTGAATTTGCTATTCTATATCAAGCTGTACAGTGTTTTAAATCTGTTTTCAAAAATGTTCTTCGGAGCATATAGGGCAGGAACATAGCATCTATCTTCAGGCAACAATATATTTTCCTGAGATCACATATAATCATGTAAACATCAACCCCAAGAAAAGATGTAGCTGCTTTAATGAGTTTAAGACAAGTGCTATTATGTGCTCCAAATTACCTTTGAATCCTTTGGACTATAAAGCTTTATTGGCAAGTCTTCTGCTTCACAATTCAGCTTGGAAAATATGAGAGAAGACATAAGAATTGGCCTGAAAATATGAAATCCTGACAGTCATCTATAATTTGCCCCATACCAAGAATTGTAATAAGTATTTTACTTTGGCAAATTTTTTCACCTTTACGTATTTGAGTGTACTTGAGCTGTTAATTTCCTAGGAGAAAACATGACCAAATTTTCATTACATTACAGCCTTACATTCAACTTGCTACTTGACGAGTCATTTTAATTTCAGTCAAAATTGTGCTGCCTAGATGTTAGTACCTTCAGTATTGGATTGTTTGGGACTGAGGCTTTCTCTTCTCCATTTGCTCCAGGGCTAAATAACATTTTTGAACTGTTTCCCCCCCCCATTCCCCCCATTGTCAGGGTCTTGATTTGATTGTTAGTATTAATCAGAAGCAGAGAAATGTTAAAGCCCTTTAACAGTTTGATTTTTCAGTTATATTATGTATACATTGCCTTTTAGCACTTTAGCTTATGTTAATTGTAGGATTGGAGTTAAATACAACAGGATCACTACAAGTTTGTTCTATGTGAAAAAGCTTATGCATCCTTATTTCCTAGGTCTCATATTCCTAATTTGATTCCTGCTTGTAGAAACTCATACATACATGTCATTCTGATATGTACCATATCCTGAGAATTGAACAGAACTGACAGGAACCTTGGAGGTATTCAAAACCAACCCCTTACTCAAGCAGGAGATCCTATATCATTCCAGACAAATGGCTGTCCAATCTTTTCTTAAAACCCTCCTGTGATGGTGATTCCTTTCCAAAAGAAGTCAGAACTTCTGACTTTCATTCTTTTAAAAAATTGTCCCACAGAAAGGGTTATATGCGTCAAATGTGGGTTGACTGAAAGAGATTCCCCCTTTGTGTTAAGAAAGGCTGGGATGCAAAAAGGATTTGTTTGATTCTGGAAGTACAAAATGTCTGCTTACATTCTATCTGAATATTTCTTCTTAGCCAACAGACTAAGATCAAAGAGAAACTGGTTTAATTGTTCCAGCTTCTACTTTACTGAAGCTGTAGCTATTGTTATTTAAATGAATTATTTCTCAATATAAAAATATATCTCCTGATGTCATTGTTACAACCAATAAGTCACAAATAAATGATACTGTTGATTTCTAGGATATTACACATATACAAATATACATACACATTGACAATATCAAACAGCTGCAAGAATAACTTTAAACAGCACCATGCCATTGAATTAATGGAGTGAATTTCTTTGCTCTGAAAAGAAGTTTGTGAGAGACTAGCTGTGTGCACCCCTGGCATTCAACTAAGCAGTATTTTTAAATGCATACTGTATTTCAATGAACTATCGATGGCTAAACCTACTCATTCCCCTCCCTTTGCAAAATAACCCAAGGCAATAGCTGTGGCATGTAATAGTTGTCTTGGGTTGGACCTCTTCCATTCATCTTTTTCTTCCCTACTACTATTCTTACAAGCCTTAGTACTTCTCTGATCAATTCACTTTGCAATTTCCTTGCTGATGAATCTTGCCAACTGCTCCTCCATTGGCTAAGATTTGCTAGCAAGATTCCTTATTTTCTCCAGGCTGCTGTTTTTGTTTTTGTTTTCCTGTAACTCTTTCTGGATAGGATGCTGTAAGAAGAAAAGCCCTGTGCCTCATTTTCCTTTCTTTCTTGTTTCAGAAGAGAAAAAGTATGTCAGCTTTGTCTCTAATCCTCTTATCTCAGTATATTTCCCCTTTCCAAGCTAACTTTTTAATTTTTTTTATTCTTTTTCCTAGCCATCGCTCCAGGCTAAACTTTCTCTGATATATTCATTTCTCCTCTCTCTTTCTCTCATCCATCTCTATAACTCTTTTTTAAAGATCTTTCCCAATTATTGAATTTTATTTTTCCTTCTCTGCTCTTTTGGACAACACCTTTCTATCCAGAAGTCACTATTTTCCATCATGGCTCTAAACTGACCAATAGCATATACTTCATCTCCCTCTTGATCTTCACCTATATGCTCTCTTCAAATGTTCCTATTTAAATTCCTACTTATGTTATTCAATCATCTTGCTTAAAAATCCAGTCCTTGGGCTCAGATTTAAATTTCCTTGTTCTGACAAACTACAACCAGTTTGCAACAAAATGTTATTCCAGTGTAACCACCTTAGCTGAATTTAGATGGTCAATCATGTTCTTATTCTATGTATAAAATCCTCAATCCTTGATCCATTGAATGATATGGCCATGCAATTGTGTGTCATTGCATGGATTATGCTGTATCCAAACATACAGGCCACACATTGAACAGATAATTCAAGGAACTTTGTATTTTGGAGTTCTAAAATTTTAACATTGCTATTAAAAATAAAACACAGATTTATTTAGTATAATGTGTAGATATAATTAATTTACAGTAGGCATGCAGCAAATATTAAACTTATCTTGATTTAGAATCAGACACATACACCTACAGACATTAGTTTAAGAAATATGCCATTCTCTAGCACAAGTCCCCTTACCCCATAGGATGTTGAAGGTGCTTTTCTTGCTAAAACTATACTTTCAGCCTGTAATCTACAAAATATTAGTCAGTAAATCCCAGCCCACAATCTTTTTCATTACATGGGCATTCTTCCTCCGTTCTGGGAGGACTGAAATATCTCAACCTACTCTCCATCACACCAGAAAAGAGGGTGCCTATTATATAAATCTCCATTTAACAAAATTTCATAGAAAAATAAACATGAATATGCAGTCATTTATTTAAATTGTTAAACATACCTTTTTTTCTCTACATCAACATTAATAGCTTATGATAAGGTCATCCTTATTTAATTCTTTATTTGGGGGTGCAGTTGTGAATATGAGTTTAAATTGTCAATTTCCCAGGTGAGTTGAACTGCGGTTAAGTGAAACATAACACTAAAACCTTTTACACGGCGGTTGAAACTGCAAAACAATAGAAAAGGAGTTTAAATTGTTTTAGTTTTGCCTAGACCAGGGGTCCCCAACCCCTGGTCCATGGATCGGCACCGGTCTGCAGCATGCCAGCAAGTGGGCTGCACAAACAAGCAAAGCTCCATCCTTGGGATGCAGGCAGCACACAAAACCATATCCCCTCTGGTCTGCAGAAAAACCTTTCTCCATGGCACCAGTCCCTGGTGCCCAAAAGGTTGTGGACCTCTGGCTTAGACACCTTAGACAACTTAGATTCCAACCGAAGGAAGCTGAAAAATGTCTCAGTTCCATTGAATGTGCTAAACTGAACTGGTGCTTGCAGAAATCTGATGATGACACCAGTTGGCTTGATAGCCCAGCTCAAAACTGAAGTCTTAGTTTGACAGTCATTGCTCTCTCTGGTTAGTTCTGGGGAGGCTCCTGCTCTGTCACATACACAACCAAATTTCAATCAACGTACGATAGTTCCTTAAATCCACTGCTACATGCCTACCATCATATGGTAATCTCGTCCCCTGATTCCATGTTTCTAAGAAAAAATAATTCCTTAAATCCCTCCTACATGCCTTTTCTGCCATATATGTTTTTCTGCCACTTGTGTTGACTAAAATATTTTACACTTGCCACCCTACAGGTGATGAATGGAAGATGTTTCCGAGGTTTACATCTGCTTCGTAGTTCAGAAATTATGTAACTCCTACCAACTAAATAAAATTTTGTATTGTCCAACATATACAAAATTTACAGAAAAATACTCATGTCTTCCTGTAAAAATAAAGAAAAATATTCATTTGTAGAATAGGGTTTTTTTTAAGTACACTGACATACACACTGTGTACACTGACATACATACTGCATAACTAACTAAGATACTAGTGGTGGAGAAATCACCACTAGGATTCGTTGCTTAGGGACCACACAAATAACCATGGCAGGTATAAAAAGGAGACCAAACTTTATAAACATTATCAGCTTGTTTGGAGAGTTGGCAATGAAACCTGATAGGGCTAAAAAAAATAAACATAATCTATTTGGACTTTGAGATAGCCTTTTATGTTGGTAAATTCAACTCTGGACACATGATTAGTAAGTTACCAAGGAGAAATGCTAAACTACCAGAAAAGTGGCAATATTAATGAGAGCAAATCAAACTTAAATGAAAATCATAAGGAAGTATCCTCTTCTAGGCCCTTCTTATTCCTGCATAGGTGTGGCAATAATTTCAAAATAGGTACAAAGAAGACCACAGTGAGCAAAGCACAAGATTAAAAAATGTAAAAAATTCTAAGTTCAGGAACTATAATGCATCCAATTTAAAATCAATTTCAAAAGCACATTGGTTTTCTGAGAATGTAACACTTTAGCAATGGATTTAATGCAAAGACATGCATTAATTAATGCATAAATTAATATATATTCTATATATGCTATCAGAAATGATTTTGTGAATGTAAGATTTGCCCTACATATCATTATTTATTACACTTCATTGGATATTGACTCTGTTTATCTTAATCATCTTGAATTCTGCAATGCCTCCTTTCTACTGAATTATAGAATTAAAAGGAATCATAGATATCATTTAATCCAACATTTTATTCAGTACAGACTGTATTAAAACATTTCTGGCAGAGGATCATCTAGCCTTTGTTTGAGAACCTCTAGTGAAGGAGAAGTCATATCATACCATATCATATGGTAATCTGTTCCCTGGCTACATCTCATACAATTAAGAAATTCCTCCTGATGTAGTGAGCCTCCCTTCTTGTAGTTTTAACAAACTGGTTCTGTTCCTCCCCTCAGGGCAATAAAGAATCAATCTATTTCCTCTTCTGCTATCATATCTTCTCTCAACTATCCCTTCTAAACAAGATAAATTTGTTAAACTTTCTTCATTGGGGTTAGTTTCCAGAACTTTCACCATGTTGGTAAACTGCCTTCGAATATGTTCAGGTTTGTCACTGTTTTTTTCGGAATTGTGGTACTCTGAAGTGGACACACTACTCCAACTGAAGTCTGACTAAACAGACCAGAATGGAACCATTACTTCCCATGATATTGACTCTACGCCTTTGTTAATGCACTCCAAGATAGAATTCCATATTTTACCATTTTGATCATGTCCAGAGATGTTTTACATTGAACAGTTTAACTGGATTCTGTATGAAAGAAATTTTACTTCAGAGAAATCTACTTCTCCAGAGCAGAATTAATGCTATGGAATGGGCTTCTCACTGGGATCAGTAACTTTACACCCCCACCAAGAATGGCAGAGCAAGCTATTACATATAAATAGCCAGCAAACCACATTCGCCCTTGCACTGATCATGTTACTTAGCCTGATAATGAAATATCTGTAAGCTCAGAGAGCAACAACAGATTGAGAAACCCTACTTTAAATTATAGCTTCCTACCTGGCCTTGCATTATTACAATAGGTGAGTGGACTTACCTGGTAATCAGATTGGTCAAGCATTTGGTTTGTATTTCTGCAGAGCTGCAGAGTCGGCAAATCATGATGGATATCCTTGACCCTTGATATACTGTATAGACCTAGATTTCTGGATCAAATATGAAATAATAATGAGTTGGGCTGATTGATCATCTAGCAATGTTTTGAATCCTTATCTCACCTGGGCAGGGTAAGTGCTCAATTCTGTGATAATTTCAATTTAACAAAATTATGACATTTAGCCACTTTCAGTATTACTGGCCTGTAATCATTATTACCTTTAAGATTCATGGATGAATTTATCTCTTTATATATCTACTTCTATGGTGTCTTTGGCAACATTAAAGGGTTTTTTTTACATTTTTTGCTAATGTATGTCATGTGAAATGGCTCACACCTAATTGTTAGGTATTAGGCATAAAAATGGCATCTTTTTAATCAGACTATGGAAATGAATGCTTGCATTGGAATAAAACAGAAACACCAGATAAGATAAACTTCACACATTTAAATTAATATTTTAAAAGCTACCTTTGTCTTGGACATTGAAGAAGAGACAAAGAAATTAATATTTTCATAATATATATGTCATTTTATATTTCATGCATGAATCATTTGGAAATGCAGATTAATTCGAAAACAGTTTAGCAAGCTGAACTATTGAATTGCGTCCTCTAAGATTTAGGATTTGTCATCTCTTTTACAGTTGACACCCAGTGAGAGCTTGTCAATTACAAAGGAGTGAAATGAAGTGAAAATAAGTCACATCTTCATCTTTTCGTTTAATGCTTGGCTGATTATGGAGAGACATCATTTACAAGCTGAGAGTAATTACTTGCAAAGTTATGTTTTACCCTAATCCCAAATTATTTATTATTTTATTCTATTCTGATGAGGCATTGTAATTGAATAATAATCTTATTGCCCAAATTACCATAGAATAAATAATTTGGCTACCTAAAATGTGGGTTTTATATGTTTAAATAAAAATGATTTTTAAAAACAGAAGTCAGATAGTATAGATGTTTTTTCCCTATAAATAAAAAGCTTCTTTTATGGTGGGTTATTTTTACCTGCAATAATTATGTACTGGTACTTAATTTAGCCAATATATTAAAAAGTGAATATATGTTATTGGGGGGGGGGAACATGATAAAAGCCTCTATCTGTTTATATAAACACACATTTTGAATTTCTTTTAGCATCTCTGTACTCTATTAGCAATATTTCTGCTAATTTATATAATTCTGCTAACAGTGATCATTTTTAACCTGGGTTCAATTTAGCAAATGTATTTCCTCTGCAGTCTTTATGTGCTATATTGAGAACATGCAGGAAAGTTGTTTTATAATCCATTAACTGAGTAAAATGAAGCAACAATGTTTACTAGGCTATAGCCTGTTATATACTCTCTCTCTCTCTCTCTTACAAAATATAGATGTGTCTCCTGCATTTTTTTCTCATCACTATTGCTTTGTTCCTGAACATGCTTAGAAGCATCAGGTGGATATGATTCCTATACATTGAAGGATTTTCTATGGGAAAATAAAAGATATGTGAATTAGCTTTTTGGTGAAAGCAAATTCCACTGAAATCAACACGGGGAGGAGTAAACATAAAGAGGCAGCCGGACAGAAGATCTAAACTTGTTTTGACAGATTATGGGATGTAGATTAGAATCTCTGAGCCAAGAACCAAGGATTCTACAGTGGTAATGTAAAAATTCACATTTAACTAAGATTTTTGCTCTAAAATACATTTCCTTGAATGAATCTTACATTGAAGAGAGTGGCATACTATGATTACTACCAGGAAAGATAAATCCCATCAGTATAAATAAGGGTAGTATATGTGCATAGAATAGCAAAAATATAACAATGTGTGCACAAGATTGCTTGGGAAATTATTATGCCCAAGGTCTGTTGTATGGGAAAAGTGTTCCTTGGGGATTTATGTGTTTGAAAAAAGCAATTTGTCACAAGAGTTCTTGTGACAAAACTGCCTGGGTACGGCCTTGAAGGAAACTCAGAAATTACACTGGGGTTTGAATGTATCACTAAGGCTTTTGTTGGGTATATGAGGACATATAACACCTGTTCTGGTGAAGTTGCGATGATCTGCAGCTTCTTTTAACATTCTAATTCAAGACTATAAGCAACAAAATCCTTCATGTTTCACCCATGGCTGATAAATGGGGCTTTAGCATGCTTCTCTTCTTGCAATCCTAGGATGACTCCAGCTAAGTTAAATGGTTTTTCTTGGTAGGTCACAAAGAGCAAATTGCTGACAGTTGTCTTCTCTGGGCTTGCTAGTCTTCCCTACAAGGGAGAGAATGAGCCTCACAGGAGTTCCAGGTCTTTGTATTGATGTCATGCATTGCTTGTAGACTCCAATAGCTTCAGGACATATTCCTGATAACGGGGATTTCTCCAAGCAAAACTGAAGTTTATTGGCTTATTTGGAGCAGCTAAGCTTTGATTGTCCTGGTGAATGGAGAGAGGCTGGGCAGAGTATAATAATGTGAATTTTCTTGGACGTTTTGCTAACAGCAGTACTTCTTGGTAGCATATCTGGAATAGTGTTTAGATGACATGATGTTATAGCAATTTTGGTCACTCTAGTGGGGCAGCAGTAAGGCTGAGGAGCTCCTGATCTACTCTACACTTGTCCTGCCTTCTTTAGCTTTAAATAAACCATTGAGGGGAGCTATCTGACAATTTGCTGTTATTTTAAAAGTTTATGCTACCATTTGGGTTGTAATTCTTTTTTATTCTTAAAATGTTACCTTTATGTTACGAGGGTGCTTTGCTCTGAAAGGCAATATACAAATATTCTAAATGAATAAACAATGCTGACAATAATTAATGGGTTGTGACATGAACACAATATCACCGATATTCAAATAAGCTTTCAGATTGTATTTTCTTTCCCTCACTCTCTGTTGGAAAGCAATGGGGGCTGGGGTGGGGAAAAAAGCTAAGCAAATGAAATTTATTTTTTAAAAAAATCAACTTACATGCTATGCAGCAAGGGGAAAAGCCATATATTTCTTCTCCATCTTACTATTAATTCTTGCAAATAACATTTAAAGAAGAGAAAGAGTTTGAAAAAAGCATGCCCTGCTGGAATGGGACAACTTGCCACAGCCAACTTGCCACAGCCAACTCACCACGGCCAACTTGCCATGGCCAACTCACTATGATCAACTCACCGTAGGACAAATCACCATGGCCAACTTGTCATGGGACAACTCGCTGCGAGACAATTTAACAATTCTATTTAATTATTTAAAATAAATTAAAAAAATATTTTAATTTTTGCCATTCACATTTCATTCTGTCCCTCCTTTTGCATCATTTCTTCAATGGTTCTACTCCACTATTTCATTGATATTTGTGTAACACTTGTCCTGCAGTGAGTTGTCCTGCAGCGAATTGGCTGTGGTGAGTTGTCCTGCAACAAGTTGACCACAAAAAGTTGGCTGCGGCGAGGTAGCATGGTGAGGTGGCCATGGCAAATTGTCATAGACCCTGCCCTTCTTACCTGAAATGACTATTTCCTAAATAATGTAGCTCTGGTGGTTAAAGACCCTGAGCTTGTCAGCTGAACAGCTGACAGCCTGGATTCGAGACCCCAGCTCCACACAATGGGGCGAGCTCCTGTTACTTGCCCCAGCTCCTGCATACCTAGCAGTTTGAAAGCATGCAAATGCGAGTAGATTAATAGGTACCCCTTCTGTGGGAAGGTAACAGTGGGAAGGCAACTTTGGTCACAGATAACACTGGCTCCCTTGGCCAAAAAGTCAGGCACAACTGACAGGGAAATCTTTACCTTTAGATTCAACCAGGCCCAAATTTAAACAACTCCACTGTATGCTATCAATGAAAGAGCTGTATAGGATGATTGTCACCATATGATCTCATTGGCTGAAAGTCCCTAGAATAATAACCTGTAGTTTTAATTCATTTCCATGCTGGGGAAAAGTATGTCTGCCTTTGAGTTAGTGCTGACCATTGATGACTGTCTGGACAAGTCTCTGCAGTTTTCTTGGCAAGATTTTTGGAAGTGGTCTGCCACTGTCTCTTCCTAGGGTTGAGAGAGAGTGACTGCCAATGGTCACCCAGCTGGCTATATATCCAAGGCAGGACTAGAATTCATAATCTCCTGTTTTCTAATCTGGTGTTTTAGACATTTACACCTAAGTAGCTTTTAAGGAAATATACTGCATTTTAATGATGGCTACTGAAAGACTTTTGTGTGCCATTCAGTGAATAAGAATTTTATTGGTAAGGGGAATAAGAGTTTTTCATCACTGATTATAAAAACAAGAGGAAAGTCACAGAAACCAGATTATTTCCCACCCAGACAATGACCAGGCAGTGATAGTCACTCATGCCCTTGTTACCTCCTGTCTGGATTACTGCAATGCATTTTACATGGGGCTGCCCTTGAAGAACATTCAGAAGTTCCAACTGGTGCAGAATGCAGCAACAGGGGTAGTAAGTAGAATATTTACTATGCAGATATGACACCACAATTTTGTGAGGGTGAACTGCCTAACTGTATTCTTCAAGGTGCAATTCAAAGTGCTGGCAATCATCTTTAGTACTTAATATTTTCAGGACTTTATCTCCACATTTGTTTGTGGCCATCCTACCCAATCATGCAGGATGGCCATGGTTCTAGATTCCATCAGCTAAGGAATATTGGCCTAGAAGATGACCTTCTTCTGTCATAGTATCCACTCTCTGGAATGGTCTCCCTCCCTCCCTCTCCCGAACCCCGATGATCTTTCCTAAGATCCAAAGACTTAGCCTGAGGCCCTGAGTATGTGAAGGAGCCATTATTCTAATGGCTATGCTAATGAGCATTGTGGTTTTCTAAATTGCTGGGTATTTTAAATTTTGAATATTTTCCATTTTTCTTTTACTTTTTAAATAAAGTTTGAAGCCCAAAGACACTATGTCTGATGTCTGTGTCCATGTCTCTGGGTCTGAGTCTTTTTTTGTATGAGAGAGACATTGGGTGTATGAATGTATGTACACACACACACACACACACACACTTCCCACCAAGTGATACATATTTATCTATTTTCATGCTTTCAAACTGCTAGCTAGGCAGGAGCTGGAGCAAGAAACGGGAACTCACCCGTCGCGCAGCACTCAGGGCTCAAATCTGGGCTGTCGGCTTTCCAGCTGACAAGCTCTCTCTCTCTCTCTCTCTCTCTCTCTCTCTCTCTCTCTCTCTCTCTCTCTCTCTCTCTATCTATCTATCTATCTATCTATCTATCTATCTATCTATCTATCTATCTATCTATCTATCTATCTATCTATCTATCTATCTATCTATCTCTGTATGATTTAGACTTATATACCGCTTCATAGTGCTTTAGACTTACATATGATTTAGATTTATATACCGCTTCATAGTGCTTTACCACCCTCTCTAAGTGGTTTATAGAGTCAGCATATTGCCCCGAACAATTTGGGTCCTCATTTTACCAACCTCAGAAAGATGGAAGGCTGAGCCAACTTTGAGCCGGTGTGTTTCAAACTCCTGGCAGTGGGCAGGATTAGCCTGCATTAATGCATTTTAAATACTGCACCACCATGGCTCATATAATCAAATTACTATATTGATATTTAATATAGTATTAAATATTAAATATAGTATAATATAAAATTACTATATTGATATCAGTCTAGTTAATAAGAAAAAAGAGGAAATTAAGCATCTAAACTAATAAAAATGTTCAAATATCTTGAAATGTCCAGACATAAAAAACATATTTTAAAAATCATCGGATTATTGCGTAATGATAAAGAACAAAGTCTTCTTATAGCACTGTTGTTGTTATTAATTTTCATCAAATAGCATTGTCAAATCAAGCCAGTTGTTTGAAACAAAAGCATTTTCAGACTTGCAATATTCTGTTAATATAGTCTTACAATAAAATAAAATTAGTTCATCTGGTCATGTTTCCTGGTATACCTAGGAGAACTGATATCAGTCTTGCAAGTCTCCTACCATCACTTTTAATAGTCGGATCCATTAAGGTGGATCCTTTTTAAGTTTCTTTCTTTGCCTTTTAAGCATTTATGGGCTTCTCCCCCTTTTATCTTTCCTAGGCAGCATCTCCCCCCACATCCCTTTACATAAGACCAGTGGTGGGATTCAACCAGTTCGCACCAGTTCAGCAGAACTGGTAGCTAATTTTTTGTTGCCAAGGCCCAGAATGGACTTCCGGAAGTGGCATCCACACAGAGAACTGGTTGTTCACATATTTGAATCCCAGCACTGCATAAGACCCATTCTGCCTAGCTTCATCTACATTGAGGAGAAGATGTGCAAAAGACATATTTCTTCCCATCTCCAGTTTTTCCGGGCATCAGACATTTGTATAAAAGGAATCATTTTTAAAAAAATTATTTCCATTTCATTTTTTTCTACCTCTGTTGGTTTTCAGTTGAATGTTATGAAAAATACTGAGAATCCCATGGGACTGTTGCAGATAAACATGCATTCAATTTAGGACTGGGAGTAGCACCTGTTTGAGCAGAAGTGGAAACTCGGCAATTTGTCTTTTCTTGACTTTTGTACCTAAGTCTCTTTGCCCTCCTCTTGCTCTTCTTTCTATTTTAAAACGCTACATAAAAGCTTTTCAAGTGCTTATATCTTTATGCAAGCATTATTGACTTTTTGATTGAAACGCCAGTCCTTTCCATTTATGAGCAGTTTTGTATAATGTAACCTGGCATTTCTCATCACTGTTCATTGCAATCATCTCTTATAAAACGTAATGGATGTCAAAAATGAGTCAACTGAATCAAGTACGAGAAAGAGACAAAAGGGGAAAAAAACTCTCTGCACGTGAACCAAACGCCACCCAAAAATCTCTGAAAGTTTTAACCTCAGTGAGACCAAATGGCTTGGGTCAGGCCAAAAAGAAGCTCTCCTTTAATATTCTGGCAAGCCAGATCACAAAACCTTTGGTATTCAGTGGCAATTGTTTGTCTTGTACATGGATTCTCCAAACAGCCCTTCAGTTTATGAAGGGATGCCAGAAAAGGGGGGGGATCTTTCCAATGATTTAGACAGATTAACTGGCCTAATTGGGCCTAAGCTACTGTGAAGAGAGAAAGAAAAAGGTGAAAGCACAGGCACTTCGGGTCTTCCAGTCACATCCTCCTGGTTGACTGGTCTGCTTAGCCAAGCTGAAACCGGTCTTATTGTCATGTGGGATGCATTAATTGGAGGGCAGACTAATTTGCTAGGCTGCTTTAGTGCCCTTAAAAGGTGATTTAAAATTTAAAGTGATGGAAATTGTATAAAAGCATGCTGATGTGATCATTACCCAGAATTCAGTTTGACATTTCTTCTGTTTTTATCTGTTTTTATTATTTAGGCTTTAAGTATACCATTGAAGGCTAACACTAGGTTCCCTGGAATGTTTGATCACACTTATATTTATTATTCAAAGAATGCAGCGAGTGAAGATCCCCGCTGCTTCTTAAACAAATGAATATATTTTGCTGCGAGTGAGTATTGAGTCAAGATTTCTTTTTAAATGTCTTTGCTTTTTTTCTTTTGCTTCAAACCATATAAAGGAAATGTGATAATGTTATGTGCTAATGTTCTAATAAACAAGATTTAAATGCTGTGATAATGAAGACAAGATGCACACGTTTCATAACAAAGAACATGAAATCTTCAGTAATCTATTCAGCAAAGGGCAATGGTTGATTCACGGCTCTGCATTATATGTGAATCCTTGAGCCTAGACAGTGCTTCTCAATCCCAACAATTTTAAGATATGTGGACTTCAACCACCAGAATCCCCAGCTAGCATACAGTTCCTACAATTCTGGGACTTCAAATCCATGCCGCTTAAAATCACCAAGGTTGAGAAATGCTGCCCTACAGCAACCCTCACTGCACAACTGAATTTGTTTTCCACCATTTTAAAGTAGGAAGTGCCCAACAGCTATAGATTAATCCTAAAACAGCTAAAGCACTTTTAAAACTATGCCCTCTAAATGGACACAGAAAAAAAAAGAAAAGAAAACCCCAGCTTAGCTCTAGTGCAGAGGCCCCCAACCTTTTGGGCACCAGGGACCAGTTCCATGGAGAGAGGTTTTTCCTCAGACCGGAGGGGGAGTGGTTTTGCATGCTGCCTGCATCCCGCGGATGGGGCTTCACTTGTTTGCGTGGCCCGGTTTCTGGCATGCCACAGCCTGGTGCCGGTCCATGGACCGAGGGTTGGGGACCCCTGCTCTAGTGAATGACACTCTGAATTGCATTTCGGATTACATTCAGTGCAAATTTCATCCACTCACAAACCTTGATGTACTTAATATGATAAAACGGGACTTTGTGATAAATTTAACAGTATTGTTTTAGTTTACATTGTATATATAAGGCAAAGGGTAACCTGAATCACTTTACATAAAAACCCAATTCCTCTTTTTCACCACAATATTCAATTAGGTAGACTCAGAGCCATGTGCTAAACAATAGATTGTGGTAATTAATTAATTATTAAACTTACATGCCGCCCATTTCGCCAGAGTGACTGTAAGTGGCTTATATTCATTCAATTAAATTCAATGTAAAACATTAAAACAATAAATAGGGATCTTAAATTAAAAATTTAAATTTTAAATGAAATTGACCAGGATGGAGAGGGAGGCAGCAAAGTGTACATGGAGAAGAGGTGGGGTGCTATCTAATTCATTAGCCATCTCCAAAATGTCACACTCCTTTGGGGCCTGAGGCCAGTTGATACAGTCATGTCTTTAAGCATTTTGGAAGGCCAAATGGTTGGGTGCAGATCTCATCTCAGGGGGCAATATGTTCCAGAGGGCAGGAGCCATGGCAGAAAAGGCTCTTCTTCTGGACCCTGCGAGGCAAAATTTCTTGATCAACCACGGAAGAGCAGTGTAGCATGGATCTCCCTAGATGGCCCAAGAACTGCCCATGAAGCTGTGTTCTGCACCAGCTGAACCTTCCAGATTCTCTTCAAGAGTAGCCCCATGTAGAATGCATTGCAGTAGTCCAAGCACCAGATGACGAGGGCTTGAGGTGGGTTGCGCTAAGAGAGAATGACTGGCCCAAAGTCATCCACCTGGCTTTCATGCCTAAAATGGAACTAGGACTTACACTCTCCTACTTTCTAGCTTAGTGCCTTAGCCACTAGACTAGACCATTCTTGCTGGATCATTCTAAAGAGCTTCTCATTCTTTGCTTAAAATTTGATAAATACATATTTGACAAGGATTTCATCATCATCATTATTATTAGAATTTTTATCCAATTGAAATCACTTCATTGTCTTTCATCCAGCAAAAATCAAGGTCACTAGAATTTGAAGTGATTTTTAACAATAGATATAAATGGTTTAAATTGATGTGAAATGTTACCAGATGGTAATCTAAAGAGCTTAAGTATAGACTGGTATTAACCAATTAATTTGGCATATTTTACTGATACAATCATACTTTATGTACTGCACAACTATAGCCACTGTATCAGAGTGATGGCATGAATTATCTCTACATGCTCAGTGCTAAAAACACTTTTGTAAATGTTTGACATATTTTGTGGGGCAGAACCATGTATGTCTTGTCAAGTGATATAACTCTATGTGACAAATGCCATATGCCAAAAATTAGAAAGGGCTGCATTCATCTCCCTGGAATTTGCTTTCTATATTAGCATTTTTAAAGCATTAGATTTATTTTTCTGCCTTTGTACAATAAAAGTATGCAAAGCATCTGAAACTAGGCAGAATGAATGTGGTAGCATTATCATTCCTGCTTAGAGTCCAACATTCTAGTATCCTATTAGTATACAGCAAAGTTTGACCCACTTTGGGCCATAAAAGCTGAACAATATGGAAGGAAGGCCTATACATTTGCTGGACATGAGTTTGGTGAGATAAATAATTTTATAAAATTTTCTAGACAATCTCCAATTTTGAAATTTTAAGAAAGTATAAATTTTTACTCCATTTTGTGAATGGAGTGAATGCCACCAAATGGAAATATATGCTGGAATATTCTTCATATACAGTACACATAGAGGGTGAGAATTGTACCTTCCAGTGGTGGGATTCAAATTCCTGAACAATTGGTTCTCTGCGTGGATGCAGGCCTGGGCTTCTAAGGCCTAGAATGGACTTCCAGAAGTGGCATCCACGCACTACTGGCGGGCCATTCTTCCAGGCCTCCAAGGCCTAGAATGGACTTCCGGAAGCAGTGTGCATTCAGCCGGTTCTCCAAACTCAAAAAAAATTAGCTACCGGTTCTACCGAATCGGTACGAAGTGGCTGAATTCCACCATTGGTACCTTCACTCGGTTATTGTACTATGTATCTTTCTCTTTTGTGAAGCTCTGAATTTCACAGCCCAGTGAGCTCATCTGGGATTTTTGAGTTCTATTGTATACATGTTCATGAGATTTTATTTATTTATCAAATTTATATGCCACTTATCTCATGGTGCAGTGGCAGTGAGATGGCAGCCATTTGCAATCCAGAATGCAAACTGCTGAGTTTAACACATTGCCATTTTCTGTTGCACCTCTTACTACCTGAATATTTTCTAGACATTTAGTTTACCTTTAAAAAAAGCACTAGAGGTAGCCATATATCCTTTTTTTTCTTTTCCTAAAAATGGATGTATGAGGGAAGATTCACATACAATAGCATTCTTGGAAATATTTATATATTTATTTATTAAATTTATATCCTACCTTTTCTCCAAAAGCTCAAAGCTCCCTTTCTTTTTAACCACTCCCATCACCACCCCAGTGATTTCCATGATGGATTTGAACTCATTGTCCTAATTCAACAATTCATCTGTTGCAATTTCTGCTTCCCATTCAATTTATAATAAAAATAAACTAAAATTGGAATGAGACAGATGATGTCATCAAAAACAATAGTGGATGAGAAAGGTATGAAGAGAAATGTCTCTGATGATCCTTAGTATATTATGTCACCCTCATTTAACAGGTGCTATTTCTTAAGTGAGGAAGATTTATATTTTCAACAGTGTGAATGTCGGTAACAGGGATCCTCTTTCTAGAAACAGAAGATGTACTTTCAGTGAGATGGTTCCAGTGAGGATTTTGGAAAACCAGACATCCCTGAAGGAGTGGGAACAACAATATGGTGAATATTGGTGGCAAGATCAATAGAAATTGGTTGGCACAAGTCTTTTCAGATAAAAGAAAGATCATGAGATCACCTACTTGAACTCTGGACTGCCACTCCTCATGAGTAGATGAGGAAATGAAGCTTTTGTAGTTGGTCATGAATTGAATAACTGAGATTCAAAGGATTTAAATTACACTCACAACCACAAAACAATTGAATATGGCTATTCCTGTCCTGGGAGGGGTGTCCTAAAGGAGAGGAATTGCATTTGAAGCCCTGCCCTTTTATGTAAAAGTGAGCAGGGTTTAGATTGCATGGCTACTGTTCTGTTCTTGCAAAGCAGACATCGAGACGAGGCAGGTTCACAACAAAGGATCTCTTTATTAAGTACATTCACAGAACAGAAGCAAAACACAATGGCCACTTGCCTTTTTATACTCCCCTTGCAAGGGGATGCACATCCAATCGTTGCAGGCTATTCTCCCGCCTTGTGCATGCACGCAAGGCTGGAGACAGCCTGTCTGGGTCCCGGGCAGACATGTGGTCTGTCCGGGTCTCTGCAGCCTTCCTGCAGCCTTTCTGAGCCTTGCTGAGCCTTGCTGAATGACTCAGCAAGGCCCAGGACACAACACCCCCTCCCCCCTTGGATTAAACAATAATTAAGTAATTGTGTAACACTTCACACACAGCACATCATAACAGGCCGGATGGCACATTATACAGGCAACCTTATTCCTTTCAACTTATTACCTTCAGATCCCTGTGGAGTCCACGGACTTTCACTCTTTGACAATATTCTCACCGCAACACTCCAATTGTTTTCTTTACTCCCTCAGATGGCGAGGACTAATACCCCTCCTGTATAGTGAACATGGATCTTACATATTCCTGTAAGTGCTTAGGAGGACCCTTGACCCGCTCTGATCTCCATGGAGCCAGATTAGGTACAGGTGTCATTTTAGGTGTGGAATTAGGAATAGGTGCCTGGAGTGCCTGCTCCCGGTTTGTGCAAAACAAACCAGGACTTTGTCGCCCAGACGACTCAGGGGTTCCCGCTGACTGCTGACTGGCTGGATCCACCAGACCCAAACCAGAGTTCCTTGGTGGGGTTGAGTTCCCCGAGTCCCTTGATGGGGTGGAGTTCCCCAGAATTCCATGGGACTCCTCTTCGGAGCACTGTCCCTCGAGCCCAAGACCAGCAGCAGGAGTACCCTGAGTAGCCGACTTACAGCTATTTGCCCCTAGCCAGGGACCTCTGCCAGAGTCAGGAGCTGCCTCCATGGCAAGACCCCCGGAGTCTATGCCAGAGTCAGGAGCCGCCTCCATGGCAAGACCCCCACCTGGGACATGTGCAGGAAGATTTGGATAAGCGCCCTTGTGGAGAGACTGTGGTCCACAATTGTAATTGGGGTCCCCCCCCCGAGAGCAGAGCCAGGAGCGGAAACGTGGCCAGGCAGCCTCCAGCGCAATTGGTCTATGTGGCATCTAAGCACACGGCCATCCTCCAAAGCCACTTCATAGGACAGTGGCCCTGAGACCTTGCATACCACAGCAGGTACCCAGAGATGTCCATGCCCATAGTTCCTGGCCCAAACCAGATCACCCACTTGGAGTCTCCTAGGTGCCCGTGGTTGTGACACCTGTGAAGCCACCTGGTCTGGGTGCAGCCTGTCCAGCTTCGTGATGAATCTGTGACCCCAGTGGAGTTCAGCTGGGCTCTTTCCTGTAGCTGTGCAAGGTGTGGTGCGGTGTGCAAGGAGAAAATCAGCTGACCTGTGATGCCAGGGTCCTTGAGTGATTCTCTTTAAAGCCTCCTTGGTGGTACGCACCATGCGTTCAGCCTGACCGTTGGTGGCAGGGTGAAATGGAGCAGACGTAGCATGCCGGATCATGTTGGCTTGAAGAAAAGCCTGAAACTCAGAAGAGGTAAATTGGGGACCATTGTCTGATACAAGGACATCAGGAAGACCATGGGAAGCAAAGATTCATCTGAGCACCTGGATGGTCCTGGCAGTAGTAGTGGAGGATACAGGAACGACCTCTAGCCACTTGGAATGGCTATCCACGAGGAGAAGGAAGAATTGCCCCTGAAAGGGCCCAGCATAGTTAATGTGTACGCGTGACCATGGAGTGAGTGTCTCCTCCCACCTATGCACAGGGGCGTGGGGCATCTCAGGCCGTGACTGTTGGCACACTTGGCACCCCTGAACCTGGGCCTCAATGTCCTTATCGAGTCCAGGCCACCAAAGATGGCTACGTGCAAGCGCCTTCATCCTCACAATTCCCGGATGTCCCTCATGCAGATAGAGCAAGACTCTAGTCCTCAATGAGGCCGGGATGACTACCCTGCTACCCCACAGGATACACCCTTTGAATGTAGAAAATTCATGCTTCCTACGCCAGAAACTTTGGAACTCTGTACCAGGACACGTGTCAGGCCACCCTGACAACACCCCTGTCAGCACGTGTGCAAACGTGTGATCAGTGGCAGTTTCAGCAGCCACATCCCTAGCATTGAAGGGAGATTCAGGCAATTCCTGAATGGAAAGAATGTGTACAGCAGGAGCAGGATCTGCCTCTATTTGCTTTAGAGGTAACCTACTAAGGCCAGCAGCGTGGCCCATCTCTGTCCCTGGTTTGTGAACCAGGGTGTAATCATAAGCTGACAAGAAAATTGACCATCTCAGCATTCTGGGGGAGATGATGTGTGGGGTTTGTTTGTTGGTTGTAAACAACCCCAGCAAAGGCTTGTGGTCAGTGTAGACCATGAAATGGCGGCCATACAAGAATTCATGAAATTTCTTGATGCCTGAGATTATTGCCAAGGCTTCTCTGTCAATCTGCATGTAATTACGCTCTGCAGATGAGAAAGTTCTAGAATAGTAGGCCACAGGGACCTGAGTCCCATCAGCCTTGAGATGACTTAACACTGCTCCTACCCCATAAGGGGAGGCATCACATGCGATGCACACAGGCAATTGCTCATTGAAATGCGCCAGTACTGCATTTGAGGATAGCAAAGCCTTGACTTCTTTGAAAGCCTTTTCATGGACCCTTGTCCACATCCATGGAGCCTGCTTGTCCAAGAGCCGGTGTAACGGCTCAGCCACTGCAGCCTTGTGGGGGAGAAATGAATGATAAAAATTAATTAGGCCCAGGAAAGCCTGGAGTTCAGCTTTTGACTGGGGACTAGGGGTCAGTTGAATGGCCTGGAATTTAGACTCTGCAGGGTGGATGCCTTCAGCATCAATACGAAACCCTAGAAATTCGGTGGATATTACACCAATTTTACATTTGTCTTGCTGTAACTTCAGGCCAGCTTGGCGGAAACGCAGCAAGACAGCTCTCAGCCTTTCAGCCAAGTTCCCAGATGACTCTCCTGCAATGAGGACATCATCGAAATAAGGGCAGACTCCAGGAATACCACGGAGCGTTCGCTCCATCACCCCTTGGAAAATGCCAGGGGCTACATTGACCCCAAACTGCAGCCTTTTTACTTTAAAGGCCCCTCTGTGAGTAATTATAGTTTGTGCCTCAGCTGTTGCCTCATCAACAGGTAACTGTTGGTAGGCCTGAGCTAAATCGAGCTTAGCAAAGATTCCCCCCCCCCTTTCAGTGAGGCCAAAATGTGGCTCACCACAGGCACTGGATATGCATGCTGCTGCAAGGCTTTGTTTAGAGTGCATTTATAGTCCGCACAAATTCGGACTTCACCATTAGCTTTTAATGGTGTCACTATGGGGGTTTCCCATGGACTAGAATCCACAGGTTCAAGAATGCCTTGTTGGAGCAGTTTATCCAACTCAGCATCTATTTTACTTTTGAGGGCAAAAGGCACCCTCCTTGGTTTAACCCTGATGGGTGTGATAGCTGGATCTAACCTTAAAGTAATGGGAGGCCCCTTGTATGAGCCAAGCTCTGGGCTGAACACATCTGCAAACTCCTTACAGACTCCTGCAAGGCTGGCAGTTTGTAGATGGTTAAAACCAGTCACTTGGATCCCAAGTGCCTCGAACCAATCGAGTCCTATAAGACTCGTGCGATCACCCCCAACTACCACCACATCTAACAACCCATCAAATTCCTTACGCTGTACTCTAAGCGTGGCCTCCCCCTTCACACTGACTCGTGAATTCTGAAAGTCAGTGAGGATGAGATTGGAGGGCCTGAGTTTGACTCGTGAGCCACTCCTGGAACAAACCTTTTTAAAGGTGTCTGCAGAAATAATAGAAAGAGCGGACCCTGTGTCCAGCTCCATAGCCAGGGGAACTCCTTGCACTCTTACATCAATGTGAAGCTTTTTCTTAAGAGGCTGGTGAACCCCAGTTTTGAATACCCCCTACGGGATGCACAGAAACCCACCCTGTGTTGGCTGGGGACCTTGGTACCTTTCAGAGGCAACTCTTTGGGGGACCTGTTTTTCTGGTGACCCAAGCAGGCTGATGCGATGTGGCCTTGCCTGCCACATGCCCGGCAAACAGCAGAACGAAAATGGCAGTCGGCTCTCCTGTGGTGACCCCCACAGCCGAAACACCGAAGGGATGCAGGCGTCTGTCCTCTGCATTTGTACAGTCTTCTCTCCGCTGCCTGTTGAAGTCTGTCCACCTCTTCTTCCTCGGATTCTTCTCCGGATGCCTCTCGCACGATCTCCTGATGGACGGGAACTGCTGCTGGAGGGTTCTTGGTCAACCGCAAAGCCTTCACCGCGCCGCCGGCTGCTTCTTCAGCTGCAACTTCTCTCAGGGCATCTTGGAAGGAAACATCAGCTCTAGCAAGTAACTTCTGTTGCATCTCACGGCTTCGCAACCCGCAGACGAGTCAATCTCGGAGCCTCTCTTCCAAGTCTTGGAACGCACATGGCCTAGCAGCCTGCCTCAGAGCCACGACGAAGTCCGCAGCTGATTCTCCTGGCCACTAATCCCGCTGCTCGAATTGGTGCCTCCAAGCTATTACAGACAGCTTGGGCTCAAAATGCTCGTGCAGCATTTTCTTTAGATCGGAATAGGCGATCGATTCCAGTGGTGCTGGGGCTACAAGGTTCTCAGCAATGTCAAAAGTCTCTTGCCCACAGACACACAGCAAAGTAGCAGCTTTCAATTCATCTTCTTGGATCTTGTTCACCCTGAAGTAATTCTCGACACGAGCTGCATAAGAGCTCCATCGTTCTGGGTGCAAAGTATCAAACTTGACAAGATGGCCCAGCTTGGACATCGTTGTGACTGATAGCCTCGTTGATGTCTCTCGCCGCAAGGAAGGAGAAGGGGTCCCATGAATCCAAGCCCACCTCCAGCATCTTCGTACTGGCAGGCGGTTGCTTCTCCTGGATGCCGCACTTCTCTTCGCTTCAGGCCTTCAGGTGAGTTGGCCCTAGCTTCTTTTCCTTTGGCTTCCTATGCGGCGAATCCCACCTTCATCGCCAATGTTCTGTTCTTGCAAAGCAGACATCGAGACAAGGCAGGTTCACAACAAAGGATCTCTTTATTAAGTACATTCACAGAACAGAAGCAAAACACAATGGCCACTTGCCTTTTTATACTCCCCTTGCAAGGGGATGCACATCCAATCGTTGCAGGCTATTCTCCCGCCTTGCGCATGCACGCAAGGCCGGAGACAGCCTGTCTGGGTCCCGGGCAGACACGTGGTCTGTCTGGGTCTCTGCAGCCTTCCTGCAGCCTTTCTGAGCCTTCCTGAGCCTTGCTCAATGACTCAGCAAGGCCCAGGACATAACAGCTACGATCACCATCTTTGCTTTTTAACCCCTCATGTAGACACTTCCCCACCCTGAAGACTTTCTCTGAATATGTAAAGGCTGGAAGGGAGCCTCTTACTCTTCCTCCTCCCCTTTTACTAATTTAATAAAATAATAAGTAATTTTAAAGGTGAAATTAAAGGAAGCCAAAATGAAAAGGGCAGAAAATGCACTGTTGTTATTTCTAATAACATTTATTTAAATTATGAGTCATAATGTTGGCTATATGTATCTCCCTTACAAGCACATCTCAAACTGGATAAATATAATCATCAATATCTTAGAGGATGTGTAATAGATTTACCTAAACTCATTATTCTGATTCTACTACCCTGAAAATGGATTATTATGAGAGGAATAAAACTCTAAACGATTTGGAAGGATACAGCTCTGGTGTATTGGCTTCTCATAGCCAGTTTCAATGTAGCTGATGGCAGATGACCAATTGTTCCTTGTATAATCAGAATGATGAAAAAAGGATGAGGTTGGCATAAGAATTTAATTAGGGTAATTTAAACTGATTTTTGTATTTCTACATCTTTTAAAATATTAAGGTTTGTTTTTAATACAAGAAGCAATTTAATATCACCTTCTTTCAATATATGAGACAGAAGAGGATTATTAATTAAAATAAATTACCCTCACTTTTTAGCTTCTGAATTTTGTATTTTGGCCTGAAGTAATATGTACTTTCTGAGCTGCATGATAAGGTATAGAAATAATTAGGCACCTTTCTTTTTTCTATGAAACTTGAAGATAAGACTTTGAGTTAAATATATATCAGAGAAAGAGAGATAGAGTTGAAACATGAAAATTATTTCATTACAGTAATGAATGTTACAAAAATGAATGAGAGAAAAAGTCAATATGTTGGTATCTTCTGTTCTAGTCTTACTGGATTCTAATTAATTTGCTTTAAGACTGAACTTCCTCTGTGCTTTTTTTGCAAATGGTGAGTAATTTAGTTAAATTTGTCCCACTTCTAACTTGATGTAGGACAAAATAGCAATGCAGGTTTCATTTAACTAGAGAAATTGGGTTACCTTTTTATAAAGTTTATAGTTCATGCCAAAGTTCTAAAATAATCTTATTAAGGAAGCAGAGAGATGACTTGAGAAGTAATGGCACACGTTTTTTTTTCAATTATAGAAGAATATTATGAATAACATCAGTCCTTAGCCCCAGAGATAGTTACAGTTGTTTCAGTAACTAACAGTCTTTATATGGATTTAAGCCTGATAAATAATTTTATTCCTATATTATGGGCACTTTTGCTCATTTACTTAGCATATTACTACACTCCACTAGGCATTCTTAGTCTCCCAAAATAGGCATTTTTGTTCTTATCATTTTTTGTGAGCAAAGAATTCCTAGCAATTGCTATTATCTGAATATGAACAGTAGCTTGGATTCAAAATATCCTTATGATATAAGCATATACTTATAAAGTAGACATATGGATCTTGGTTTATATTTTAATATGAACCAACCTAATTAGCATTTCCTCAACTATCTTCCTTCCTTTTTTCCTTTAATCTATGCAAAACAGTCTCTAGTTAAAAATAAGAACAAATTTGTCTACTTCAAGAAAATTGTATTTAAAAGGATTTCCTATATTAGGAAAATCTACTTGCCAACATGGACATATCCAAGGAAAATATGTTCAAGAATATGTCCAAAGTTTTAGGATTTTTTTTTTTAAAAAAATGCAAACTGATAGCAGGAATGGGAAGAAATGAGCTCATGGTTGAAAAAAAAAATAAAGTTATAAAAGGCTGAATAAGTAACTTGTTTTGTTTTATTTTCAAGCAATGCCATTTCATCTGCCATTTCCAGATTAAGCTTTTGTTTGTATTGGATTATGTTTCCTTGATTAGTAGCTTCCTTCTGAGGACGGGTAAATGTATCACTGTTTGTAGGCACAAATTCAAGATGGCTATTCTTTACAATAAACTTGAAGGAATAATCTCATATTGATAACACTGAATTTCAAATGTTTCCAGGTGAAGTCTTTGATATAGAAATTAAACTGCATGGACGCCAAAATGAAACCTACTGGACCCAGATCTCAATGACCAATGCATAAAACTGGAATCTAGCATATTCTTGGAGGAGATCTCAGTTTGGAGTTCTCTGGTTCAAAAGATTCATGTTCAAAAGAGTTTAGTTCTAGCTTGATATCTGAATCTCCAAAAACCTCTACAAGAGTCCTTTTTGTAGACTTCAGCTCGGCATTCAATACCATCATTCCAGATATTCTTCTCACTAAACTAAATCAGCTGGCTGTGCCTGACCACACCTGTAAGTGGATCATAAGCTTTCTAACAGACAGGAAGCAGCAAGTGAAGCTAGGCAAAATCACACCAGATACCTGCACAATTAGCACAGCCCCCCCCCAGGGCTGTGTGCTCTCTCCACTTGTCTTCTCTCTGTATACCAACGACTGTATCTCAAAAGATCCCTCTGCTAAAGTACTGAAGTTTGCTGATGACACAACAGTGATTGGTCTCATTTGAGACAATGACGAATCTGCATACAGAAGGGAGGTTGAACAACTAACTTTGTGGTGTGGCTGGAACAATCTTGAACTGAACACACTCAAAACTGTAGATAGTAGATTTTAGGAGAAGGCCTCATATTCTACCACCTCTTACAATACTTGACAACACAGCATCAACAGTAGAGACCTTCAAGTTTCTAGGTTCTATAATATCTCAAGACTTAAAATGGACACCTAACATCAAAAATGTCATCAAAAAAGCACAACAAAGAATGTTCTTCCTGCGCCACTCAGAAAACTCAGACTGCCCAAGGAGCTGCTGATACAAAGGAATTATTGAGTCTGTCATTTGCACCTGTATAATTGTCTGGTTTGGCACTGCAACCAAACAAGACAGACACAGACTTCAATGGATAGTTAGAACTGCAGAAAAAATAATTGCTACCAGCCTGCCTTCCATTCAAGGACCAGAAGGACAAGCCAGAAAGAGGGCTGTGAAAATATCTACAGACCCCTCACATCCTGGACATAAACTGTTTCAACTTCTTCCCTCAAGATGATGCTATAGGGCATTGCACACCAAAACAACTAGACACAAGGACAGTTTTTTTCCCATGCCGTCACTCTGCTAAACAACTAATTCCTACAACACTTAGTAAAGCTGTATTACTATTATTCTCATCTTTCCTATTACCTATCCTTATCTTCTTATGACTATAACTTGGTTGCTTTATCTAACAATTTATTTGTTTTATTTAGTATTTATATTGTTTGCTTTGCTAGTATCCTATGACTATCACTAAGAGTTGCATCTTATGATTTATGATAAATGTGTTGTATCTTATGATTTATGATGAATGTATTTTATGTTGATTATGATCATGATTTATCACTATTGCTTGTATGTACACTGAGAGCTTATGCACCGGAGACAAATTCCTTGTGTGTCCAATCACACTTGGCCAATAAAGAATTCTATTCTATTCTAACTTGACAGGTATTCAATAGATGCATTGTTAATTGTCAGTCCTTTGTGATAGTCCCGACAAGAAAACACAATCATGAATACCAACACTATTTTTATTGTAAGACTACAGTAACAAAATCTTGCAAGTCTGAAAACATTTCTCCCCTCCATTGCCTTTAGTTTCCAAAGAATTAGGGAGGGTCCTTTCTGAAATGCTTTTTCACTCCCATTCTTTCAGAGGTTTGATTTTTTTCAATCAAATCCCCAGGAGAAAAGGGAAAGAACGTTTCAAGCATATCCAAGATAAGGCCAGGAAAACAAAAGCTTCTTTCATCAAGTTTTGACTGTCACAGCATCTCTGTGGTCACATGATTGTGATCTGAGCACTTGGCAATTGACTCGCATTTATAAAGATAGTACTGGAACTTCATCCCTGTGGAAATAAGATTGGCCGCCACTTTGACACTCTTTTGAAAGGCCCTGAAGAGATGGTTGTACCAATGGACCTGGGAACCCCAGAATGACATGGAGCCATCAAGTGGTCCGATTGCTGTTGCCAGGAGGATAGGATATTGGGATTTTATATTTGTAAGTTGCCTAGTGTTGGGCACTAGGTGAGTTGGGCAGCCATATACATTTTATGAATGAATAAATAGTGTCACATGCTCACTTGGTTGCCATTTGCAACATTCCCTATTGGCTTCCCACAAATAAGGTCAGTGGGAAAGCCAGCAGGAGGTCACGAGTTGCACCTGCAAATCGCTCCCACTCCCACTGCTTTTTCTCCTGAGGAGTCCAGCTTTGGAATACAAGATCCTAACACTAACTCACCTGCATACACACCTGCCTGCACTCCATATTGCAGACATACCTGCTTGCAGCATACTTATATCCAACAGCAGCCACCCCCTGCCTCGCCACACTTGTGTTGCACCACAACAGCCACTGGCCTGCTTGCAAGCTGCCTGGGACTCACAATTTCCTCCCTGCTTCCCCACTGACTGGGAAGCCAGCAGGAAGTCATGAGGAAGTGTTTGCTTAACAACCTATGCTTAGTGGTGGCAGCTGAAACTGCTGGAATTTCTGTCACTAAGTGATGCATTGGCATGACATCAAGCTTTATCACCACATCCCTGAGTGATGGAAATTCAGGATATAATTGCAACTTCTAAACAAGGGCTGATTGTCATTAAAACTCCCCATTACTGCTAGAGAAGATAGTCACAAAATTGTGATATAAAACCTCCTAACTTTTTACTTCTAATTCTAATTATTCATCAACAAATCATAAACACATTGTTACAGATTATTTCTCTGCTGCCATGGAATTGCTTTCCAGGGAACTTCTTCTAATGGGAAGAGATGAAGTTGGCAATCTGAAATGTTAAAGGGTGTTGTCATCACTCCATCAAAGTCATGGGATTCTTCGCAGTAATTGTGTTTGCTAGTCAGCTTGAATTCTGCCCTTAACAGTTTGGTGATGTGATCCACATAAGTTATATTCACTGTGATTTTAAAGCTTAAGGATTCTATTGGAAGCCTCTTTTTTTTTTTTTTTTAGAATGTTACACTTGTAAAGTGGACCACTTTTTATCAATCACTCAGAGTATATCAGATGATACTCAGATTATATCATAACTGATTGAAGAGCTCTCAGACAATACTAATCAATAATCTGCAACTAAAGCTGAAAGATGAGCTAAGCAAGGTTTAAAACAAAGCAACCAGGAGAAAAGCGCACCGGGTGTATTAAATTAGGGACTAGGATGTACTCTAACTTTCTTGAAAGATGGGCCGAGTTTAAGAAATACTGGAACTGAAAGTTTGGAACCAACCAGAGACAAACAATGTATTATACATTATTTTATAAAAATTCAAAAGCTGGATCTTAACCTGGAATTGACTAAAATAATGATGCCAAATACCTATTCATCAATGAGAATTTTATGTCTAGTTACTATAGAAACAGGAAGGGAGCAAATACAAATTCCTCATTTCTAAAAGTGATATAGTAGTATCATTACCATAAGAATGATATTTTTATTCAATATCTATATACATAGTTTTATGTCTTATGAGAAAACATATACAGCAAACATGTTCAGTTCCACACTGTTCAATGAACTTTGAAAAATTCCAGTTTCCAAGACAAATTCAGTAGTTTAAAAATGTGTCGTGAAAGTTCTAAAAAAATGATTGCCATGAGGCCACTGGATGTTCACAAAATAGTGACTGTGGTAAATCCATAAAATATCCACTTACGAGAATATAGCTAACCTGAGTCATTCATCAAATTGTTTCCTATACTCCAGTTTTTTCTCTATCTTTTCAGAGGCACATTGTTCATTTTCATCCAATTGCAGTCCTTTGGCTTTTAAAATGTTTATGAGAATGCCCATGGAACCCAAGTGTAAATAAGACTAAGGAAAATGAGCATGCTGGCTGAGGAATTTTGGGAGTTAAAAGTTGCCAAATTTAAAAAAAAACCATTGCTGGAAGATAGCATTTTGTTTTACAGCATGGCAGCTTCCCACTTAATTATTTTAATTAAAGGACTCTATAGAAAAGTTAAGTGAGGGAATCTAATAGGCAGCAAGGAAATATTCAAATGTCACTGGTTCCCAGAGGCATCACAGTGCTAGGCTGCATTAACAGAGGGATAGAATCAAGATCACGTGAATTGTTAATACCACTTTACAATGCCTTGGTAAGGCCACACTTGGAATACTGCATCCAGTTTTGGTCACCACGATGTAAAAAAGATGTTGAGACTCTAGAAGGAGTACAGAGAAGAGCAACAAAGATGATTAGGGGACTGGAGGCTAAAACATATGAGGAACGGTTGCTGGAATTGAGTATGTCTAGTTTAATGAACAGAAGGACGAGGGGGGACATGATAGCAGTGTTCCAATATCTCAGGGGTTGCTACAAAGAAGAGGGAGTCAAGCTATTCTCCAAAGCAGGGGTCCCCACCCCCCAGTCCGTGGACCAATACCAGTCCACAGCATGCCAGCAACCGGTCCGCACAAACAAGCAAAGCCCCATTCGGGGGATGCAGGCAGCACACAAAACCACGCACCCTCCGGTCCGCGGAAAAACCTCTCTCCATGGAACTGGTCCCTGGTGCCCAAAAGGTTGAGGACCTCTATTCCAAAGTACCTGAAGGCAAGACAAGAAGCAATGGATGGAAACTAACCAAAGAGAGAAGCAACCTAGAACTAAGGAGAAATTTCTTGACAGTTAGAACAATTAATCAGTGGAACAACTTGCCTCCAGAAGCTGTGAATGCTCCAACACTGGAAGTTTTTAAGAAGAAACTGGACAGCCATTTGTCTGAAATGGTATAGGGTTTCCTGCCTGAGCAGGGGGTTGGACTAGATGACCTCCAAGGTCCCTTCCAACTTAACAACAGCAACAACAACAACAACAACAACAACAACAACAACAACAATAACAATAATAATAATAATAATAATAATAATAATAATAATAATAATAATAATAATAATAATAATAATAATAATAATAATAATAATAATAATAATAATAATAATAATAATAATAATAATACCTAAAAATAGAACAATGTGAGTTACTGAAAGACTACTGAAAATAGGAGTGCAATCTTTTTCAGATATTCACTTTGGCTAATGAATCTGTTTATGTGGTGGGAAAAGCCACATGCACATATCTGATGTAGGTGGCAGAATAGATTCTCCTTATCCTTCACAGTTGACTGCAGGCCCACTAATATAATCCATAGAACTCGAGGGAATCTTCTAAAACACATAGGAAGAGATTGAGAGAATACAGATGAAAGAATAAAGAGGGAAATGTGGTTGCTGAAGTCTTCTCAAGCAAGAATTGAATTAACCCAAAGCCCATCCTCTTCAATTCTTCAAGTCAACAAAGAGGCAGAGTCATCAAATTGTGTTATTATTTGACCACTGAAGCTTGGAACCCCTGTTCAATATCCCCAAAAGAACATTGTCTTCAATTCATTGAAAGAAGAAATGGCACCAGATAACCAGTAAATTGGAAATTGGAAATAAATATCCGGTATATGTAACTTGGCTATCATTTTCATTTTCACTGTCGTTTGCCTATAATATGCAATTATAATTAATATGGCTAACTCAATTCTATTTTTAGTAGATGAGCAAGGGGGAGATAGAAAATTCAACAGTCATGTAGAAATTTCTTTCTTTTTTGTTGTAAGAAGTTTTATTAGTTTTTCATTTTTACATTCAAATGTTTAGGAAGCAGCGTGGTGGTTGGGTAATCAATGGTTCAATAACAAAATCTTTCATATATATCTCAGGTTACATCATTAAAGGTTCCCTCTCTATTTCCCTTAATTATTATATCAGATTCAAGTTAAAACATTGCTAATTATAGCTCCATCAATCAATACATTTGTCAATATAATTTTAGATATACATATCAAAGTCCTGTTTTGAGTTTTACCTAATTTCAATTAACATATTCCAATTTAGGCTTTAATATCCATAATATTTAGACTTCGGATAACCCAGAATTTCCTAATTTCATTACAGAATACTTATCATAGCTAGGATACACCTATTATTCAGTTAGTTACATTCTTATTTTATTTCAGAAGTATATTCTATTTCTCATCCTAATACCTCATCATTTACTAATAAGATATCTTTTGTAGTCACAAACCAACTTCCATATTACAATTCAAGGCTATAATCTAATAGCTAATTTTCATTTCCCTTATAAATCTAAGTCCTAAATATTAAATCAATCAATATCTTTAAGAATCTCCTTAACTCATTAAGTAAAATCTTAAGCTCTTCCATTATCAGTCAACAAAGAAAACAAACGGAAGAGAACAAAATCCCATTTTTAAATCTAACTCTGGCTTTCTTTTTGTGCCAAGCAGGCCTCCGTGCCAGTGCCTTTAAATCCTCAAATGTGTCTCCCTTCATTCCCATACGTATTGTTTGAATCAAGGGAGAACATCCAGTTATTAACTTTTCAAAGGAACTGGCCCCTTTGTAGTCATTAGGTTGTTACCCTAATAGTTCAAGTCTCCATGTTTGATTTAAGATATTTGTCATCGGTTCAGTCTGGTCTTCTTCTTCCAGTTTCATCTGGTGAAAATAAAAGGTCATATCCGGTGTTGTAGTTGTTGTTTGATCTAAGTTCTCAATATGTTGTGTTTGTTGATGTTTAGCGTCTTCCATCTTAGTGTTGCTTTCTTCAGTTTCTGTTGTTTTTTGAATTACAGGTTCTTTAGTTGAAATCAAGGTTTGAGTGTCAAACTTCTCAGTAAATTGTGGTTGTTGTTGTGTAGGATCCTCTTTGATGTTAATTTGTTCCTCTTCTGTTGTTTTTTGGATTGAAAGTTCATCAGTTGGAGTCTGGACTTCAATTTGTAATTTTGAGGTGACATCTTTATCTTTCACTCTGGAATTCATTAGCTCAGTGGCTTCAAGACTTTTTTGAAGTATGAGTTTATAGTCAAGTTGTGGGTAGGATTCCTCCATTTCTGTGGTGGTTAAAAATAGTCCTTTAGTGGAGGCTATGTTTAGTAAAAGTCAGCAAGTATTCACCTCCACTATTCCTAAAAGTTGTTTTCACGAGCCAGCTGTTTCAAATTCTTATCTTTTTTAGATAGTTTGAAGGACAAATCTAGGGGGTAAGCAAGCTTCACAAAGAAATTCACTTGCTGTACCAGGCTTCACCACAAGATGTCCCCAATAGCATATAAAATATTTTCCCAGAGACCAGTTAGGCTTTTATCCAGTTGAAAACATTTTTTTTCCAATTTAAAAAGTAGATAGGGTAATAGGTCCCTGTAACGCTAGAAACTTTTTGGGACCCCAAATGTCCCAAAAGTATAAGTCCAGTTATTGTTTAGATTAGTTCTTTTCTTTTCAAAGCTTTCAATTTCCCAGAATAGGCAAACGCCGCTATGTTAAAAGCGGGGAAGAAATTTCAAAAAGGCTTTCACAGGAAAATAATTGGGATATAGGAAAGGTAAGGTAAGGTCTCACTCAAATCCTCCGCAGTGCTTTCGTTGTGCTTGGTAGTAATTTTGGCTTTCGGTTGGCACGGCTTAGTGATCGGCCATGTTAATGGCCGATCTTTTCTCCAACGGTCCAAAGGAGCTGCCTCGGATCAAACGGAAGGGCTGCCGCCCTTCCGCAATCTGTCAAAGGTCCTCCTCACGGTCATCGCCCCTCCAGGGCGACTTACGACCCTTTTCAGGGTCACCAGACAAAGGGAAACCGGGCGGCAGAGAGAGCCCTCTCCTCGCGCGTCCGCCAGTGCCGCAATCTGGAACAGGAAGCCCCCCAGTCATGTAGAAATTTCTGAGGCAATAGTTTTATTAGAGACTTTTACTGTTTTTATTTTATGTACACACTATTCTCTTCTACAAAAGCAAAAAATTATACTTTGGTTTTCTGAAATCTTATTTCTAAAGGAATCATGGAGTTTACACATTAGTCTTACAGAATGCTGGGAAAGTTTGAGGGCAATAGAAGAAGGGGACGACAGAGAATGAGGTGGCTGGATGGAGTCACTGAAGCAGTAGGAGTGAACTTAAATGGACTCCAGAAGATGGTAGAGGACAGGAAGACCTGGAGGAACATTGTCCATGGGGTTGTGATGGATCGGACACGACTTTGCAACTAACAACAACAACAATGTATTAGAGAACTCTAGTTTGGAAAATTCCCAGCCACACATACTGTATAACTATAGTATAGTATTCAATCAAACATGTCCACATCTCTCTTTATAATTTTTCATTCTATGTAAAATACTGGGAAAGGAAGGATGAGAACAGAATATTCAGCCTCATAAATCTGTATGCACTAATGCAGAATTCTTAAATACAGCTGACATTCTGGTATGACTAGATTGCCATCCACTCATATTTGGAAAATGTAAGCGTCATTTTGAGAAATCATAATTTTTTACACATTGCATCATCATCATCATCATATCATTATTGGCATAGAATATCATTGTCATCATATTGTAAATAATTGTTTCTTGAAAACAAATTGATATTTCAGAATTCCTGTATAAAGCATTGGAATACGCATATTTAAATATCAATTCTGAGATCATTTTACAAATGCAAGATTAATACATATTTAAGTATCAATTTTGAGCCCCTTTTTAAATGGCAGTTTGATAACAAATGGAGGAATGTTAATACAGATCTGAAAGAAAAAGAGTTATCAATCTCTAAAAAATGAAATAAAGTAACCAAGGATAACTGAATACTTATTCATTGGCTTGAAGACTATAATTACTTAGATCTAATTAATATTATCAACTAATTTGCTGGACATAAAGGCCTTTATGGTGCATTTTTGATCTAGGCTTCCAGCCTCTATTGCTAGTAATGTATTTTGCTATCAATTAGTTGTGGAAGGCTACAGTGACATTTTGTAGAAGTTGTAGATAGAAGTGGCCTTTGAAAATTTTGCTTGGAAGTAAGTTCTATTAGCCAATAGAATGAACCACACAAAACATTAGCGTAATTAATGAGCTTTGGAAGATAAATGGAAAGTGCTTCAATATGCTGAAAAAGCTGTTGGATACTTTTGGAGGACAGGAACACATAACAAGATATGGACCTATTTCTTTTCTAATGAATTCTAAAGACATTAAGCTTTGAAAAAAACACGTAAAGGTTTTTCAAGCATAATAAATATTTTGAAGCAAATCAGTCTCTTAATTTCTTTTAGCACTGCACGAAGACAAAACTATAATGGCCACAGAAACACTTAAGTTCTAGCTACTCATCAGGTTAGAAACCTTTCAGTGGAATTCAGAAAATTTAAATTTTCCAGAGATACTACTTTAACTAATGAAGAGGACTAGAGATGGCATGATAGCAGTCTTCCAATATTTTAGAAGGTGTTACAGAAGAAAGGGAGTCGTTCTCCAAAGCAGAACAAGAAGCAACATATAGAAATTTAGGAAAGATTCAACCTATAACTATGGAGAAATTTTCTGACAATGAGAACAATTAATCAGTGGAACAGCTTGCCTCCAGAAGCTGTGGGTGCTCTGCCACTGGAGGTTTTAAAGAAGAGATTGGACAGCCATTTGTCTGGGATGGTATGGAGTCTCCTGCTTCAGCAGTGGGTTGCACTCAATGGCTTCCAAGATCCCTCCCAGCTCTGTTATTCTGTATTCTTTAGTTAGGAACTGGATTTAACAAACAAAATTGAGTTACTGTAATATAATGTTAAGCAAATCAAGTCATCAATAATTAAGGGCTTTAAAAGTGATTGAGAGCTTAAATATAGTTTTAGAAATCACATATAGAACTTTATATTCTATCCCTATGAATTCTCCTGTATCCAATAAGTTCTGTTATGTCAAATACTTGGGCTGCAAATCTGTATTTTCCACACAAAATCAGCTTCTGGTTACATCCAGTAGAGTTCTTATGTTCAGATGCAGAATTGTAATGCTATTCTTTTATATTGAGGCATACAAAACTATTTATCTGTGTTGCAAATCTGTTGTGTTTTATATATTTTGCAGAGATATTGACCTTATAACAGACTGAACAATTTTGCAGTGACTTTGTTTCGGTGGAAGCCTTCTTTCAAGATATTTTTCTTGGACTGTATTTGTGTGTATTTGTGTGTATTTGTGTGTATGTGTGCAAAAAAGTGTATTTTTTGCACACATACATTGTGATATTGAGACTGAGAAGAGTTTCACAGTTCTTCAGTAGATCTGACCCTGGAAGCCAAGACTGAAGGGATTCAAGCAGTGGGGTGTCATGAAAGGAGGGGGGCAGGGAGTTGTTGATATTGCTCAAAGCATTGTAAGAAAAGAAACCAACAGCTCAAACAAGCCATCAACATTTGCAAGTTGCTGTGAATCATCAAGTTGTGAAAATAAGAGGGGGTAGGATGACTGCTCAGCCTTCAACAGAGCTTGGAAAAGAGCCCTAATGCCTTTACAGGGAGAATTACTTTAACAAAATCATCGTAGCTCTGAAGAATGCTTCACAGAGACATGTTCATGCTGCATTCTTCTGTTATCCCTCTTAGCCAGAGTTTATTGTTAATGAAGCAGCAATTCTTGCCTATTTAGCAGAACCACTTGGTTACTCTTTCGAATAAAATTTGAATATGATTGACTCAGATTTCATGTCTAAAACCATAACTGTGCACAATAACTGATTTAGCCTCTTTACCCGTCGGCATTTATTTTATATCAAGAACCATTTTAACACCCAACTGTCTGTGGCTGCTACGTATTCACTCACAACAGATTACATGCAGCCGACCCTGCTTGGTTCTTTGGTTCAAAACACTGTGCTTGTCTCCATTTCTTTTTAATTCAGTGTATATAACACTATTTTTCAAGCTGATATCTTCTAGAGTGTCAATGCTGCTAACATCGGATGTTCTTGCTTTGACAACAGATGGAAATGTAGCCATTTTCTCTATGCTTTTAGAATTAGTTGATGCTGGGAGGGGGAATAGGGATGAGAGTCCAGCTCAGCCGTAGGAACCCAAGGACATTGGGCTCAGAGCTGATAGTGTTTTGGCGGGCTGGAGAGCTGGGGAGAAAGCCCGCACTTCAAGCTAGTTGGGGAATGTGATTTATGATTGTGTATTGGAGGAGGGAATTATACTTTGTTACTTTGTATCCAGGGGAGGGGAATTTAGTTTTTGGGTTCAACTATGTAGTGCCGATACTTTGTTTCTCGAATAAAAGATTCTTTAAGGTAAACAATGCCTCGAAGTTCTTTTGAACGGTTTTATCTGTCGGAACCATGACATAGAGATGCTGTAGCTCCAAGATCCAGTAACATTAGAAATGATGGAGAAAAGTAATTCAGGGCTGTCTGAATCATGAATGCAAATTTGAATTCTGGAGTTCAATTTTAAATGAAAAGCTGGAATCAGAAATGGATTGAATGGATCAAATCATTAAATTTTTCAAGGTATCTGATATATGATGTGTGTATATTTAGTGATTTTTTTAAAAAAGAAAGAGAATATAGAGTTCTGCTAATGTCTTGACTATTTTAGTCAGAATGAAACCCTGACTAAACCACAATGAACCTGTCACTTTAACGTTCCCCCAGAATGAGTAGAGGTAGGAATTATTAGACAAATAATAGACTATAATCTATAATAATAAATATTATAACAACAATAATAGACAAATAATAGTGTTTTTCAGTTGCGGGCCACCTATTATCAAATAATCTCCTTTTGAAAATGACCCTTGTGCCCTCATTGTTGGTATTTTAGAATCTGATAAAGGCAGCACTGTTGCAGAGGGCCTTGGGGAAATGAATGATCACAATTAGGTACTTCTGTTTTTACTTCAGGTTTTTGCTGTGGTTTATGCTTTTATGATATAAACAAATAATAGTCATTTTCTGAATCTGGAGATATGCAGCTTTAATCAATCAATCAATCAATCAATTAATCAATATAGATTTTTATCTGAATTCCAACATAACCATTTGTCCATTGATTCAGATGCAATGAAGAGAAAAATGTTTTTTATGAAATGCACATTCATTTAGAACTTTACTGGGCTTTTAAGACTATTAACTTCATTTTCCTAAAAGTTGCATTTCTTTATAGCCCAACTGTCACTTTCTATTTGTGATATTGATATTGAGATAGATAGATAGATAAGAGAGGGGTGGGCGGACACGGAGAGAGGGATAGGGAGAAAGAGAGAGCACAATCCACTTGATTCTATCAACTTTAATGATGGCCCTAATAGCAATAGCACTTAGACTTATATACTGCTTCATAGTGCTTTACAGCCCTCTCTAAAAGAGTTTGCAGAGTCAGCCTATTGCCCCCAACAATATGGCTCTTCATTTTACTGACCTCGGATGGATGGAAGGCTGAGTTAATCTTGAATTGGTCAGAATCAAACTACCGGAGTGAGCGGTGAGTTAGCTTGCAATACTGCATTCCAGCTACTGTGCCACCATGGCTCCACACCTAATGCCTATCTAGACAGTTTATTTCAGTTGTCTAGCAAAGAATTCTAACCACAATAGTTTCTAAAAAAAGAGGTGAGTCCTGCAGTCCTTTCAGGTCCATAATTGTGCAATGTTGACATTCATTTCATGTCTCTTACATGTCTATGCCACTTTGCCTTCAGAAATTTTCAGGGGCAGACAGTATTTCTTGCAGAAAATATTTGCACACATGACGGCCTTTTTTAAATATGATTTTTTTTGTAGTTGGCAATGATTTAAGAATGGCAAAATAAAATATTGTTAGTCTATTTAGGGAATATTACAAATAACAGACGAAGCCCAGCAATATCCTTCTCATCTCTCAGCTTTTCTGTGTGTGGCATGGCTAGCATCAAACCAAATAAAGTTTGGTTTAATTCAATTCACAAATATATTAATTTTATAACTTTTCATTGGTCTTCCTAAATTTTAAAAAAAATACTTTCATTTTTGAGGAGTGTTTTTAAATGAAAAACTTACAATCTTCTTGTCCTCTCTTTGTTTTTTATCTGTCTTGTGCTTTTACCATGCAGTTTCCTCTGTATCACATCCTGTAGGGAAATAATGACCTTGTTTCCAAAAATTCAAAACAATCCTTTAAGTTTAAAATTTCAGGTCACTTTCACATCACCCCTTGTTTAAGGGTCACTTACAATGAATAGGACTACGCATACTATTTTCTGTTCACTGTGATTATCCCTAAAAGACCACAATTATGAATGTATGTAAATCTTGCTTTCTTGCCCTATAGTTTAGATCAACTACTATATTCTGGAGCTTTTAAAATGTCGTTTCAAACAGAATTTAAACTAGCAAAGCCTGCTTTCATCATGATTTAAGCCTGAATAACCACCACTTAAATTACTACCTGCTGATGCTAATATTACATAGCAAATGAACCACTATGACTTACCTGGATGAAATGTGCTATGAAAGTCACGCAAAGATGTAAAAACATATTTCCAACATATAAATAGAGTTATCAGGTACCTTGAGGAAAGTCTGTTAATTTTTTCCCCATTAAAAAGAAATATAAAATTTTCAGCACTCACTTGGGGCAATGGGTACCTTTCGTACAGGAGATGAAATAAATCTTTATAAATAATTGGGAGTTAGAATAGACATGGCTTTATGTATATATGAAAGAAGAGAACATAGAGAGAGAGAGAGCTGAATATGCTTTTATGGCTGCTTTGTAAAATGGATTTTTAGAACACACACACACACATATCAATTGACAGTTGAATAATACAATTATTAGCAAACTATGAGAAATCAAAAGATTTGGAATGTTTTTAAATATATGGCTTAGAGATGATTCCTGTGCTATAAAGAACAGAATTTGGGCAAAGAATTAGGATTTTTCCTTAAAAATAACTTTTAAATTTCTGATTATTATTCCTGTCTCTCTGCTCTCTTTCGAATTAAAAGATTATCTGGGCTCATATGTCAAGATAAGTCTTGACCAATTCGTGTTTCCAAATGTTCAAAATATTAACTTTCAGCTTGTTTAGAAATAGAATTCACAATCATAAGCCATGGCCTAAAGTCCAACATACAGTATTGACAGAAAAGCCTAACTTAAATATGAATGTATGTATGTATGTATGTATGTATGTATGTATGTATGTATGTATGTATGTATGTATGTATGTATGTGTTTGTTTGTTTGTTTGTTTGTTTATTTAAAATCAGGCATTAAAACCAAGGACACATGGGGAGGGTGGGGGCACAGTGGGGGGGGGAGGTGGGATCTGTTATTACTCAGTCAACTACCTCCATTGTGTTGATCCCCCACTGGGGCCCCAAGCTGATTGACAGAGCCATGTCTTTTGGCCCTTATGAAAAGGGGGTTGGGGCCAACCTCACATTGGGGGGCAAGATGTTCCAGAGGGCTGGAACAACAACAATAACCCCAGGATGTAGTTTAGGCTGATTAAAGTAATTGGCTTAAAGTCACCCAAAGTTCCACAGCTCAGAGTTGGCTTGAACCTGGGCCTTCCCAGTCCTTGTTTTACAACATAGCAAAGATACTGCATTATCTATGAAGAACAAGATGGATCAACATTTTGATTCAGTGAAAGACACCCCCCTTTGCTGGAAATAAAACTATTAATAATTATAAAGCTCCATATGGAATGGAGGTATTATTCTATTTAAGATAACCATATCTTATACTGCATATACTGGATATCTGATTTGTAAATAGGGAGAAAATACAACTGGTAGTATTTCTAAATAAAAAACTATAATCTGACTGAAGTCTTTGCCAATAGTCTGCTTTAAATCAAAGATAGAGCAGGCTCCTTTCAGGGTGCAATGGAACAGAGACAGTATTAAAAATAATCAATAGCACATCTATAGCAGCATTATTATTTTTTCATGTTAAAACTGTAAATTGTTTCTACTTAACAAGCAAATATATACCCCATCACTGGTCTCTAGGTCACAAAAGAGGGTTACCCTGTCACCATCACTGATTTCTGAAAAAATGTGACATGTATTTAGTTGTCAGCTCCTATCAGCAGCATTCACAAATCAACATTGCATCAGCAGCAAAGCACACCATTTTGTGCTCTTTTTTGAAGATAATTAGAGTTCCCTTTTGTTGCAAATAAGATGTAAAACAGCTATAACTGCTGGGGAATGTGATTAAAGTAACCTCTATAGAACCCCATTATTTTAGACAGATTCCTTCAGATGCATAATTTCCCCATTTTAAGAAAACATAATGCATGCATATAAAATTCAAATTGTCGAGACACCTTGAACAAAAATTAGTTTCTCTATTAAGGCATTCTTAGTAGCTGGTTAACATGTAAAACTCTTAAAGTGTATTTTAAAATAATCATGAAATAATAGTGCATGTCATTGAAGGTAAACATTTAACAGAGTTTTTGCTCAGAAAGAGATATATCAAAGTTTTACTTAAATAAGTTCTAGGGAGAAATATATGAACTTACACCATAGATAAACAATATTTTGGAGTAGATCAGAGTAGATCAGCTCCACATCTTATTAAACAACTTCTACACAAACACATTGGGTTTCTTATGCGGAGCTATTCAGTAATAACCGAATTCCTTTCCTACAATTTTCTCCAGATGGCACTTACAAATGGCCAGTTATGGGACAAGGCTCTAAACCCATTTTAGCTGTTTTCTGATTCCCTTTAAAATTTGAATTAGGCTTGAACAAATATTTTTGCACCATTATACTTTTATAAGAAACTTTGTAATTGGGATAGTATTAAATGACATCAAGGAAATTGGACTGTACTACAAAATACATGGCTCACATATCCTTGGGAAGACCATGGTTTCCTGTCTCTGGCCTATATTATTACTCTAGTTATTTTGCTCTGCGTAGGTATTTGTGAGTGTATCTCTATGACAATTTGGTATAGTGGCTTAAGGTACCAGGCTATGAAAAGAGAGGCTGTAATTTCTAGTCCTGCCTTATGTACAAAGGCAAATGGGTGATCTTGGGCCAGTCATTTTCTCTCAGCCCTAGAAAACTCACTTGAAAGCTCTGCCTACACATACAAACACATACATCCCAGGATGTATCTATAGATATACAGATCTATACATGCACACACATACATTGATCCAGACTTTTGTTATTTTGTGTAAATATTTTGTAGCCAAAATTAGAGATGACATCCTACCACAAATAATATTCACAATATAACTACCATATTGGACCTGGGAAAATCAATGAAGCTTATTGATGGCAGCAATGAATAACAGAAATATTTCAGCTTTTTGCTACCATCCAGGAGTCATCCAGATTGTTGCCACACAACTGTAGTAGCCCTAAGTCTTGAGCATGAAAGTATACCCACACATCTGGAAAGTCTTTTGTTGATGTGAGTTAGTGTGTATCTACATCATTCAATTTCAGTGTAGGGAAAGAATTAAGAAGCATTTACCTTTTACATTAATGAATTCAAATAGAAGTTGTATCATGCATTTTATATGATTTTGGGAAATAATCTTGAAGGGTTGATATATCACAACACAATTGTTCATCTAGTGACCATTACTTTTATCAAATAGGCCTAAAAATAAAATCCTTACTCTACGCCATGGGGTGTATCTGTATCAACAGGAAATGTTATTAAAGAAGCTTACAAATGAATAATCATGCCCAACAACTCACAGCAGCAATCTCAGCAGGATTGTGTAAGAAACGAGGAAAGTTTTGAAGCCGTAGACTGATTAGGGTGAGCTTGATTCTCTGTCAGGAGAATGTATTGTGCAGGAATCCCTCGGGAGACAGAATTTTCACCTGAAAAGAAACAGCATTATGAACAGTACCAAGTGTGGCTTGCAGGACACTGGTCTTATTAAGAACTAATGCTAATTTTCACACCATCTCCTGCTGAACTGGAAGTCAGTTTACCACTGGGTTTGTTAATTTACACAGGACACCATTATCTTTGGTTGGTCTTAATGTTTCTGAGTAGAGGTCATTAACTGCTGGGTTCATTATTATCCAGCAGGAATTACATATAGTATCACAGAAATACAGTTTTTCATACTCTTCATTTCTCCATATGTGTTTCTTTAAAGATGATATTTAATTTTTGACACTTCTGTTCACACAGAGTCAGGTCTAGAATATGATTTTTTTCTTGCCCTGTCTGTCTTAAAAGAAGTAATATAATTATAAATTGAGGGTAATAATTCTGAACTCCATCCATAAGAACTGAAATATGTGATAAGATTAACATGCTGCCTTTGAAAATAAAAAGTAAATTGTACAGTTGCTCAAATTTCTCCATGTCATCCCCCCCTGCCCCCTGCCAAGCTTGTAATGTAGGCTGTTTGTTCCAAAGTCGAGTAAGGAACAGGGAGGAAATATGCCAGATACAGAAGTTGGGAGAGGAGAAATTTATGCAAAGGGTTTTGAGGAGCAGCAGTAGATGTTTCAATTGGTTCCCTTTTATTTCTTATTGTTTATTTATTTTATTTTGCAAAACCAAGATATCAAAACCAAACAACAACTAGAACATAAGCATGCAGCTTCCACATCGTATCCCATCCTGAATCCTGATGAAAGGGTCTATATAACCCACTTCCTCCAGAGGTGGCTGTTGCATGGTTGCCATCTTCTCCATAACCTTTCAGAGAAAAGGAGGGCTGGTCTAGAATTGTATAATAGATTTCTTTAGCAGAGATTGTACTGTTGCCTTCTTGGCCATAGTTTCCATGGTGAAATGTTTATTACTGCTTTGATTCAACCTTTTGACACCTTCTCACAAAAATATTGAACCAACCATAAATGGCAGGGTTCCAGATAAAAAGAGCTAACATCACATGAGTGGAACTAATTGCATGGAATCCTATCTACTTCTTAAGCACTTAAAATCTCAAAATTATCCTAGATCATTCACAAATTGACGGTCCAGTAATCTCCATTGGCACTGTCCAGCTAGTGTCCATTTCATCTCAGATCTGAATGGTTTTGTCTGCCAAGTGGTATGCAAATTTTTCACAATAATAAAATAGATAAGATTTTTCAAATGGCCCTGGCCTTCTATAAAAGAGAACTATTCAACTTTTAAAAAGACCATTAAGCACCACTCAGCAGACATACTTTTCATTATCAGTGTCCGGTTAATCTTAAGATGTGTCTTCCTCCTGTGGCACTCTAGGCATCTCTTATGTTACTTTATCTCCTGAGAGCTTCAGTAAGCAAGTGATATCAATGGATTTGTGAATAGGGATAGGCTACTTTGAACAACTCAGTCCCCCACTCCAAATGTCCCTCCAGTGACATTGGGTGACTAAGGTCTCAATTGAATTGCCTCAGATGTATATGAAACTCCCCAGAGCCTACTGAAAATTGACATAATCCATTAGACACCCAGGGAGGAACGATCTAATATATATGTCCTTTCCCACTATGGAAGGCGGTCACACAGCAGAGGTCTAGAAAGGGATTTCATAAAATGGAGTGAAAGTTGATGCTAAAGTTGAATCATGTCAAATCTGCCCTGAGATAAAAACCATTTGTTGTACCATGTGACTGTCCTTAACAAATGGCTTCACTTGCTTGCTTAAATAAACAAATAAATCTGTTAGCAACTCTTGGATTTAGGAGCAAACTAGGAAGTATATTCAATAGCTTGTGATTTATGCTTAAATAAGCCCTTTTCCATTTCCATATTAATTCATTTTACTTAAATTGAATCAACCAACTAAAAATTCATTTACTCCTTTCATATCAGTAGTAGTATATTTATAATAGCAGGAAATACTTTTGTGTCTCTGCATGATAGTTTTAAAAAGATGTGATTTTTTTATTTATTTAATGCAAATAGTTACAGAAGGTAAATTGCTTAGGCATAGACAAAGTATGTTTTCATGGTAGCATGGCACTGTGGAAAATAATACAACATAATTGTACAATAAATGGAATGCAGCAACTTTAAAATTATGTATTTTGTAGACTAGCAGATAAAAAATGTTAAAAGACAGAAATATTATTTGCAAAATCACAGCTGTTTTTCTTTATCATTGATTTCAGTGTAGTGTTATATATATTTAAGGAATTGCTTCTCTTTTTGTACTAATGAAGTATCAAAAGGGGAGGCATTTCTTTGATCTCTTTAAATAGCTTTAGAGCTCAAATTGCTGAAAGTTGTTGGAATGATCAGATTTTGATAATACTTGAACCCAACAGTTTAGTGTCAACAGTTTCAACACATTTATTTTTTTCTCCTTTAACACAGGATTCACAGGACTTATGATGCAGATACATAGTGTAGTCATGTGTATCACCCTGATTTTTTGTCTTTTGACAATATGAACATTATTTCATTCATAATTTATACACTTGTAAAATGATTCACAACATGTAATTTCTCAGAAGTAAATTTTATAGGATTCTCTCATACGTCTTTTTTTTTATTGAATCATGTCCAATTCTCAGATAGTGTCTGGACAAGTTCCTGCAGATTTTTTGGCAAGGTTTTTCAGAAATGATTTTCCATTGACTCCTTCCTAGGGCTGAGAGAAAGTGACTGGCCCACGATCACCCAGATGACTTTGTGGAACTAGAACTCATGGACCTGAATTGTATAGATGAAACATTACCATCTCTGTGAATACAAACTCATGCAAGTATACAAATTATAGAGCATGAATTAGCAGTAACAGTTTCTCTCCAATGTACAGCTTTCAGTACAATTGGTGTCAAAAGAGATAAAATAATTTATTGTTGGGTAGTTCTTGTTAATAAACTACAAGCCATATCAGGACTGCTTTTAACGATGATAATACACAATAGCTACAAGTGACCCATAATAAAAAAAAATTTATACTTCTACAATACATCTATATATCCATCTACACACAGTTAATTCCAAACTGACTGTGTGTAGATGGATATTTAAAAGTTATTCAGGTTTAAAAACTTTATGGAACCTTACAGAACAAATGATGCTAGATGACCTTTTCTGGTGTCCTTCAGACGATACTTTACGGCTAAATTTTCCAGAACTTTCAATGGATTAGAATGTTGGTTATTATACACTGAATATACACTGAAGGATTCCATGGATGAGAATCCTCAAGGGGAAAACAACTCAAGAAGCTTGGGAAATTCTGAAAAATGAGATAATAAAAGCCCAGTCTAGCACAATACCAACCAAGAGGAAAAATAACAGCTCTCAAAAGAAACCAGCATGGCTGCATAAAGAACTCTCTGACAAATAGAAAGATAAAAAGGACAAGTATAGAAAATGGAAAGAGGGGCACATAACTAAGTCAGAATATCAGCAAATAGCCCGAGCCTGCAAAGATGAAGTGAGGAAAGCTAAGGCTCAAAATGAACTAAGGCTTGCGACCAAAGTAAAAAACAACAAAAAAGCTTCTTTCAACATGTAAAAAACAAGAAAAAAGTGAAGGAAATGATTGGTCCATTAGTGGGTGAATGTGGCAAGAAGGTGACAAGCAACAGGGAGAAAGCAGAACTATTTAACTCGTTTTTTGCATCTGTCTTTACACAAAGGGAAAAAATAGACCAACCTATCAAAAATAGTGCCATAAAAAACAGAATAGAAACACAAGTTAAGATAGGCGAGAAAATGGTAAGTGAGCACCTGTCCAGCCTAGACGAGTTCAAATCACCAGGACCAGATGGATTACATCCCAAGGTTCTCAAGGAACTGGCAGATGTGATCTCAGAACCACTGAACTATATTTTTCAAAGATCCTGGAGCACTGGAGAACTACCGGAGGACTGGAAAAGAGCTGATGTAGTTCCCATCTTCAAAAAAGGGGAAAAAATGGACCCAGAAAATTACAGACCTATCAGCCTGACTTCAATACCTGGGAAGATTCTGGAAAAGATAATCAAACAACGAATCAGCGAACACCTAGAGGCAAACAAAGTCATTACTAAAAGTCAACATGGGTTTGTCAAAAATAGATCATGCCAGACAAATCTTATTGCATTCTTTGACCAAGTGACAAAATTAGTGGATCAGAGGAATGCTGAGGATATAATTTACTTGGACTTCAGTAAGGCATTCGATAAAGTAGATCACAACCTACTACTTGACAAGATAGAAAAATGTGGGGTAGACAGCATCACCACCAGATGGATCCATAGCTGGCTAACCGGCCGTACTCAGCATGTGGTCCTCAATGGAACCGCATCTACATGGAGGGAAGTGTGTAGTGGGGTGCCCCAGGGCTCTGTTCTGGGCCCAGTGCTCTTCAACATCTTCATCTACGATTTGGACGAGGGGATAGATGGGGAACTCATCAAATTTGCAGACGACACCAAGCTGGCAGGAATAGCCAACACTCCAGAAGACAGGCTTAAGATACAGAAGGATCTGGACAGACTTGAACACTGGGCACTATCTAACAAAATGAAATTCAATGGTAAAAAAAGCAAGGTTCTACATTTAGGTAAGAAAAACCAAATGTACAGGTATAGTATAGGGAGTACCTTGCTCAATAGTAGTAACTGTGAGAGGGACCACGGAGTCCTAGTGGACAATCACTTAAATATGAGTCAGCAGTGTGCTGCAGCTGCCAAAAAGGCCAACACAGTGCTAGGCTGCATTAACAGAGGAATAGAATCAAGATCACGAGAAGTATTAATACCACTTTACAATGCCTTGGTAAGGCCACACGTGGAATACTGCATCCAGTTTTGGTCACCACGATGTAAAAAAGATGTCGAGACTCTGGAAAGAATACAGAGAAGAGCAACAAAGATGATTAGGGGACTGGAGGCTAAAGCATATAAGGAACGGCTGCTGGAATTGGGTATATCTAGTTTAATGAAGAGAAGGACGAGGGGGGATATGATAGCAGTGTTCCAATATCTCAGGGGCTGCCACAAAGAAGAGGGAGTCAAGCTATTCTCCAAATAATCTCAGAACCCGTCCCAGTATTTGAGTGGCTGCCACAAAGAAGAGGGGGTCATGTTATTCACCAAAGCACCAGAGGGAAGGACGAGAAACAATGGTTGGAAACTGATCAAAGAGAGAAGCAACCTAGAACTAAGGAGAAACTTCCTGACAGTTAGAACAATTAACCAGTGGAACAATCTGCCTCCAGAAGCGGTGAATGCTCCAACACTGGAAGTTTTTAAGAAGAGACTGGACAGCCATTTGTCCGAAATGGTATAGGGTTTCCTGCCTGAGCAGGGGGTTAGACTAGATGACCTCCAAGGTCCCTTCCAACTTATTATTATTATTATTATTATTATTATTATTATTATTATTATTATTATTATTATTATTATTATTATTATTATTATTATTATTATTATTATTATTATTATTATTATTATTATTATTATATCTCTAAAAGAGGCGCCATTCATTTAGTTGCAATCCTCTATTACTTTTCAGGAGAAAGTCAGTCAACTAAGAATACCCACCCTCACCTCCCCAAAGTCGATATTTCTGCAGATTTATGTTTGTTTGTTTGTTCATTCAATTTATAGTCCAGTTTTCTCTTCATTTCTCTTAAGGTGAGTATATGGCTTTATCATTTTCTCTAGTAATTTTGGCTTGTTGTGACTGAACCAGAAGCACTGCTCCCACCAACCCAACTATGATGGTCAATGATGAGGGATGTTCTGGAGAACTATAGGTTCCCCACCTGCTGACAGGTCTATCTTTGAGGAGTTTTGCCTGTGGCAATTCCAAATGATGCCCAGTTCTTAGCTTTACAACTAAAATTTCCCATGGAACGTGCTATCATTCCTTATCAAAGACTTTTAAATTTTGGATTTGGCAGAAATTCAGTTGTAATGACAAAACATTTTTTAAAAACTTGTTAGATGTTTGTTTATTAAAAATTCAGGAAGTACAGTCTCTCAAATCCTTAGTCATATTGATCCTATAAATATACAATACAGTATGTATTGGCAGAGCAACATAATTTCATAATTTGAAATGTCATTTCAAAAATACTAAAAATCAAAGATGCTCCCAGAATATGTTCTATAGTGACTGCTGTATTTACGTGGATTTTCCTTGGTTAAACTCAGGGGTTGATATCTGCAAATCAAAGAATCAACCATCAGTATCACTTTGTGAGCTAAGATGACCAAATACCAGGCAAGACTTGTAAAAGAATGTATAAATATTGTAAGAGATTGAATTTCTTCCAAAATGAAAATCTAGTTTCTGCTTTGTTTGGGACAGTCTCTACAATTCTCTCTATCCTACAGAAAAACAACTTTTAACTCTGACCCCAATTTTCTCATCTGAATAGCTGAGCCACAATGGAAATAAAACAAAATTTACTTAGCAAAAGAAAAACAAATTAAGTACTAAATTTCTGATCATTTTCACTGGAAATGTCTGCAAGTTGTTTGCCATCTTCTCTGAGTTCTACTTTGAGGGATATTCTGGAGTGTTCTTGGCTATATAAATCTCCATAAACATTCTAATTATAACTGTAGATCAGCTCTTCCTGTTAAAATGCTTGTACTCTCAAAATCACATTTTCGAAATAGAATGTTCCATATGCTTATGCTTACCTATATCTTTTAGGTGTTATGCCATTTATGTAATCCCATATGCATAATAATAACTTTGTCCCAGTAACTGTAACCATCATTTCATTCTTCTAGTGAGAAACTAAGAGTTGCTTGCACCTGTGAACAACTCTGCTTATTTTCATGAATAGATTGAGGAAGATGGCATGGGAACATCTGCCTGCCCCAAATCAATGTGCATCTGTTCCTACCTGTAAAGGCTGGAGATTGTCAGGCTCTGTCTTCCCCACCTGTGAAGCTGGAGAGCTGGCTTACCCATTTATCTCTGCCATGTGGCTCAGCAAGGGACCAGTAAGGTGAGTAGCCTGAAATGTTTCTGCTGGCAGACTATAGACAATGCATAGGTGGGCAATGGCCAAGGCAGAAAAAGCAGAAGCTTATTGATGGAGAAGGGATGAAGGAATCTGTCTGCGCCATGTGGTAGTTGCAAAGGATGGACAGAATTCTAAATTTCTTTTGGGCAGGTGACATGGTTTGGAGGAAGTGGTGATGAATTTTGCTATGCAATTTCTATAAAAATTCTATCTCAGAAAAAGAAGTTTCTTTTCTCTTACTTCCAGGATGTTTAAGAATTCCTTTAGAATCATAATTTTTGGAGTTTTTGAGTTTGTAATGCTGGTGATAGGAACTGGCATTGCCAGTATTGGTTTTAAGTATACCGTAGACTTCTTTTCCTCTTAGAGAGATGTATTTGCTTATTCCTCCTGATCATCACAATACTAAGTAAGTAATAAAACAATTGATCCATGAGCACGCTGAAGTTCTGGTAATTTTTTTTATTAAATTGAGTTCACGTGATAGATTAAGTTGGCAGGAAAAAAATTCACCAGAGCATTAGCTGAAAACCATGAAGACTTGGAGAGCTCAAAATTCAGTAGTATATGCACTTTGTGATTTTTAAACTGCTATTTATTTATTAGATTAAGATTAGATTATATTCTTTTTCTCCAGAAGGTCAAAGCACGGGGATATTTTCCCATTTTTACGCCTACAACAACAGCCCTGTGAGGATAGACTTGAAACCAAGATTAAAATAGACCAATACTCTAACCACTACTATACCATACTGATTCAAAAATTGCATTAATTAGTAGCACATGGAAATCCCTTTTCTTTTTATTTAACATAAAGTGCATTCCTGGGCCTCTGGTATGGATTAAGACTACTACTGAGTGAAGAAAGATTTAATCCTTCAGTTTCAAAGACATTCCTTCCTAAAGATTTCCCAACATGGCAGATGAAAGAAGCAAAACCCGGATTAATGGTGCTGGTAGAATTATATGTTTTATTAACTGCTATCTGCTGAGTGGGTGACTATAGTTGTGTTAGACAGAAGGTGTTAGGAATTCAGGAAAGAAGGATTGGTTGCCAAGTTAAGATCTAGCAGAAAAGACGTTTTGCCATTTAAGATCTACCATGTCTTTTCTGTTGTACTCCTGTTCTTTGGAGCAATATTTTACTCAAGGTCAGCTCAGTATCAACCCTCCTGACAAACAAATCAGGTACAGATCTTGAGGGTGCTGGACCCACAAACCATCTATTTTGCTATTTATTTATAGATCCTCTCACAAATTTTCTACTCTCTCCATACAGTTATGAAAAACAGGGATAAGGGGGATTGAATATTGATATTCACCCAACACAAAGGTATGATTTTAATAAAAAGCACTGAAGATCAGCAAAATTTCTGGAGCCATGCAGATACGTTCAACAGAAGCATATTGCTGAACCAATTATCTGAAGTTATGCAAGTGGTAAAAAAAATGTGATTGCCAAGGGATGTATCAATTTATGCATTGTAACTTTAATTAAGAAGTTATAAAAATCTATTCCAGTTGACACTGTCTGCGAAAGAAAATAAAACCTTTGATATAATTGTATGTCCAGTAAATTGCAATGGTTTTAAAACTTACCTAAGATGAAAGAAAACTGCTTTCATCCATGAGGACAAAAATATCTGACCCAAGTCAATTGGCAAAGATGGATAATGATATCATTTTCCCCCCTTTTTTTCATATGCAGAAGAATACCTTTGCAGGAAACACTGACAGGATGTTGATAGAAGATGAAAGTTAAACACTATTTAGCAGCTTGGAAAGTTGGAAGGTGTACTTTTTACATCTCTCTACTTTTCTTTTAAAAAGCAGTGGTTACTTTTATATGTGTATCCTAAATCTCTGGAAAGAAACCCTTAACCTGTGTGAAATTGCATATTAGATTTAGCAAGCAGATCGGCTTATTTCCCACCATCTAAATTTGTCCAAACATTGGCCTTTATGACCCTTTCTGGTATTTATGTATAGTAGGCAAATGTAAGCTTAATTTCAAATGTCTTATGGCTACACTGACTTATCGAATGACAAGAAAAGTTCACCTCATCCTTAATTGGAAGACAACTTTAAGAGGGAGTCAGACAGAGAGAGAATAAAGAGCACACAATATATATAATAAACACTGCTGTTAAATTACTGGAGATATGCCGAGAATCAATTTTTAACTCAAATCATGTACAAATTTGATGCTTACTGACACATTGCCCTCAAGTCATTACAGTATATAATAAAATATGCAAATTTAATGATAGCTTTGTTATAAATGATGAGTTAAAGGGAACGGGAGTTTGGTAATAATTGTAATACCTATAATGAAACCATAATGTTAGTTTCCCTCCATTTAAGTTTGTTAATGTATTTATTTAAAACACAGTATTCGAAATGTTGATGGCACTTGCTGAATTCTAATGAAGGTCCTATTCTAGATATGAATAAAGTATGATAGAAGAGTAGTAGGAGAAATAATATATGCTTTCTGGTAAGTGAGTTTAATACACAGGAAAATAATTGAATTATTCTGTGCCTATTGTTAGATTAGTCTATGCACACAAATTAAGAAAGGACTAGTTGCAGTCCTTTTACAAAGCTGAATAAATAGCCTACAGTTTCTGTTTTAGCGTAGAAATTTGTAGTTTATTTCCACAAAAGGCCATAAACATTTATTGTTAAAATCCTGTTGGAGACCAATTACTTTTCTACAGTTCTTTTTCCTTTCTTACGGTTTAACTGCATGTGAACAGTACAGAACCATGGCTTTGTGACACAAGGCCGAGTTTAGGAGCACAGCCTGCAACAGCATGTCCATTGCAGATCTCCTTCCTGATTTTCAGGGATCCTCCATTTCCTATTCATCTCTCCAATCAATGGCACAAATATAAAGAAAGTAGAGGAATTGGCATCATAGGACCCAAAGGTATAGGTGGCCCACTGTATTCTACCTTGCGTTCTCTTTCTTGCGATATGTCTTCAATGAACCTGACTGCTTGCGTAGAGTTACCATCTATTTTCTGAAAAAATCTGAAGGACCTGTAGCTGTTAACAGAGCTCTTGAGATCACTTTGCTGCTATGTTAATAGTCAACTCTTAGTCATCAGAATTCTGTACTCCTGCGTGTAGTCCAAGTCTGGGGGCACCACTAGGAGCTATATTGGAAGAGCAATGTGGAAAGAAAAAGGTAGCAAGTGAGGATAAGGCAGCCACTACTTCTACCAATTCTTCTTCTAGACCTGCTCCTGGGACAGCTGTTGGTTCAACAACAAGAGCTTCTGTTGGAAACAGAATATGCTGAGGCCCTGTGGCTTCTCTCTTTCTCTTCTACTTGTCCCCTGTTTCTCACTTGGAAAGACATGAGAACAGAGAGAAGAGGGATACAATATCTGAGCTGGAAACATCCAGATGATCATTAGATTGTAGCAAAGAGATACGGGGGCGATCTGGGTATTTTCAGCCCAGGTGTGGCATCCTAAACAAGAAAGCCTTTTTGCTGGCTGCGTTGGGGGGTTCTGAGGAAAGGAGCAGGGCTGGGATACTTTTTGAACATTGGAGTGATAGAGAGAGACCCTTGTGAGGCTCATCTCACTGGTGCAGCACCAGAAGAAAAAAAAAGTACAGATGTGACCTCCTGCTTTCATTTCCTCCTGCCTGCCTGCCTGCCTTCAGCTGCCATGGCCTGGAAGGAGCTACATTATTGGAGAAAATATTTTTTTTCCAGCCCATCTAAAAAGTTTGTCCTGGGCCCAGAGGTTCTAGTTATATCCTCACTTCCAGTACAGTATATATTTCAATTATCAGAATCTCTCAAAATTCTTTTTAAGATTTTAAATGTGAGACAAGCTGTCTTGAGAATGAAGAGTTGGGGGGTTCACTTTTATCAAGTGGAGACAACTGAGAACAAAGGAGAGCAGATGTTCTTAATTTTCATCCAGCTCAGAATATGCAGAAGCCTATTTAGACAGAAGATTGGTCCAAGAAGGGATGAGTGTTTTATCTCACTATGTGTGTTTGTGGAAGATCTTTATATGTTATATGATGAATCTGTACTGTGCAGAGAAGAAAGAATGTTTCGTATGATCTTGCAGGTTTGTTGATCAGACCTTGATAATTATGTACATCTCAATATAATTTCAATTGCTGGAAATCTTCCTCACCATCCTGGTTAGGAATAGGCAAGGCAAGGCTAGAAAACATGTCACACTGGGTATTTGAAATTAAATATTAAACATACAGTATTTATTTATTAAATTTATTTGCTGCCCATCTTGCTGCAAGGAAGACACATCTGTATCTGGTTTGATCTGATTCAAGTAGTCAGTCTGATTTAGAAAATGGATTTGATCTGATCTGAAACATCAATTTGTACAATTGAGCTCATGTATTTATTTATTTATTCTTTCATTCTTACATACCATCAAATCAATACAAATGCATGGAGGCATTCATAGAGCATCAAACTGTCAATTTGATTTAAATGAAAAGGACTTCTGAGCATGTGCAAAAGTCCATTAAATCTATCTGGAGGGCATCTGATTCAAATCAAGGCTTAGAACAGTTTTGACAATTCAAATCAGCAAATATATTAAATTAGGAGACTCAAGACTCCAGTTGCTTAGGATCATTTGAATCAAATCTCCAAAGGGAATAGTTTATATAACAGTGGGTTTAATATATGTTGAAAAATGGTATAAACGAATACATCTATATACAGATATATATTTATAATTTTGAGAGTGCCTTTTTTTTCACTACACTGAGTGGGAAATCCATTTCTTTTCTATTACAAATGATTTTTGCATATATTCTTCCTTTGCTGTTCTGTGTTTACCAAAAATAAAAGGATCATATTTTAAAAGTGTTTAATGTGTATTTAAAAACTGGACACTTCTTCTCTTCCCAGCGAATTAAAAAAAAAAGATCCTGTAGGGCATTGTAGTTGACAACACCTGTGATGAATTATTTGTAAATGTAATGAATTACATTACTAGGGGCATGTCAAATTATACGTCGATAATGAATTTTGGGATGCATCTGCTATGTAATTGTTCCCAGCGGACATGTATTCATCTTCACCTGGCATTATTTTCCTGATTTTTGTGGATTTTTTTTAATTATGCATTTTCGTTCCTATCATAATTGTTACCATGATCCCTGTTCCTTTGTTCTAATCAGGCCTCTTTAATGCAGTGCATATTCTGAACAAAAGAGGAGGAGAAAACACACACACAGGGATATTGGCTAAACAAAACCCCGGTCTTTATGTGTTACTGTGCAACTGCCTACTTGGCTTCAGAAGGTTGGGTGGTGTTGACAGGGAGATCAGTTGTTTTCCAGCTTCTATCTGCCAGCTGCTGCTGCAGTGTATTCTGAAGCACAAGAAATGAATAAAAGTTAAAAGCTGTGCCGATGACAGATATGCTTGCATTGCTTTTATTTGGTCTATCTTGGATTTTAATAAGGCAAATAAAGCAAATTGAGAGTGTAAACCAGCCCGTGTCTCGCCTTGACTTTTGTTATGGAAACATTCTCAATGAAACGATCTTTCATCAGTTTATGAGACCAGAGAGCACTAGTTTTGTGTTAGCCAAGTATACACAACTTTTCAACAATAATAGTGTTTGCTACCCGGAGCTCAGTTCCACTTCACAAATTTATTCTGTGGAGGTAAACCTTGTCATTAATACCACAGCTCATGGATCAAAAGTCCTTCTGTGAATAATACAGTTGTTTTCCCTATTTGATCTGAGACAGCTGATTGATATGTAGCCCAGTCCAAAAGAAGAGTTCAGCTGAAGTACCAGAATTGAAGTTAATTTGCAATCTATTTTGATTTTGAACCTTCTGGGAAATGTGATCTAAGGTCTGATTTTTCACATTGCTTACTTCTAGTCTAAGCTGCTCAATGTTCCCTGAAAGTCACCATAGTTCAAATTATATTGGGATAACCACAAGTATAAGTAGTCCTCGACTTACAAAAGTTCATTTAGTGACCGTTCAAAGTTACAGTAGCACTGAAAAAGTGACTTATGACTGTTTTTCACACAACCATAACAGCATCCCCGTGGTCACATTATCAAAATTCGGATGCCTAGCAACTGTCTCATATTGATAACGGTTGCGTGTGACCGTGTGATCCCCTTTTGCGACACAAGCAAAGTCAATGGGGAAGCCAGATTCATGTCACAACCCTGTTACTAACTGAACAACTGCAGTGATTCGCTTAACAACTGTGTCAAGAAAGGTCGTAAAATAGGGCACTTCACTTAACAACTGTCTCATTTAGCAATATAAATATTGAACTCAATTGTGGTCATAAATTAAGGACTACCTGTAGTAATTTGGAGTCATAATTTTTTGACAATTAAACAAAAGTATGCTGTAAGTAGAGGTCATATAAAACAACTTTAAAAGAAAGATGGTCTTAAATTAACCCATGCAAAAATTATCAATATAGGACAAGTCAAAGATATTTCATTACCTTTCAAGGTATTCATAATGAGGTGTGAGATAACCTCAAGAGTTGTAAACTCTTAAAAACAACAACGTATGCTATTATTACTGCTGTTCAATCACAAATAAGTACATAATGAAATCTGAAACAGTTTTAAGGTTCAGGTACTGAAATGAATTTAATTGAATTTTATAATATGAGATTACATTGAAAACTATGGATTAAATTGGGTTTCTTTCCACGTAATTGTGTTTAATGTTAGGTATTAAACAATTCTCTTTGAAATATAAACATAAAGGAATTCCATGATAAAAATAGATATTGTACAAAATATCTTGATATGTCTAAGTAGACACGAAGTAAGGCTCTTTTCCATGCCCCTTAGTGAGTCCTATAGGGAAGGTAGCTTCCTTTAACTCACCTAAAATATATGTTCCTTCATAGATTCCCCAAATTTCTTTGCTTCATAGATAATAGTGCTGGGAAAATATGTCACATGGTATCTGATTAATTTTGCTGTTGTTCTTTGCAACTCTGATCCCTCTTTTCAAATAACTATAGTATGAATGCTACAGGACATTGGAAGTTTTAATGCACAACTTTTTGGCAAGTAAATCAACATTTTTATGCTAGCCAACCATGGGGTGTCTGCTATTCATTCATTCTTTATCAAATTTAGCAGCATTCAAATTAAATTACTAAACTAAAAGTTTGAAAATGACATAAAAGAGTTTGTGCTCATCACCTGCCTAAGTAAGTGGGCATACTGGATATACTTTATTTTTCTAGGGGTTCGTTTTGATTCTTACTGACAAGCAGTCAAATGGTAGATATTTTTTAATGCAACACTATGAGTAAACGTAGAATTTTAGAAAACCTTGCTGGTTGACAGCAAAAATGTATCTATAACTTTTGTGCCAGCCCCATAGAAGCAAATATTTGTGAGAAAAGTTGATCTAGTGGACAGGCAAATAAATAAAAATAACTCTTCTGCATTTTGCCAGTAGGGGCATTCCTTGAGTAAAAATCTTCTCAGGAGATTTTTGAGGAAGTCACTGTGGTAAGAATCAATTTGGCCACTAAATTATCCTTTAGTTTGTGTTAATCTTTGTCAGAGATCCAGTTGAGACATCAAGCTAGAAACTGGGAGGCTGTGAGTTCTAGTCCTGCCTTAGGCACAAAACCAGCTGTGTGACTTTGGGCCACTCACTTTTTCTCAGCCCTAGAGAAGGAAGCAATGGTAAACTACTTCTGGGGAGAAAAAAAACTTGCCAAGAAAAATGCAGGAAATTGTCCAGGCAGAATCTGATAATCAGACATGATTGAATGGTAAGGGGAAAAAATTCCTTAGTCAAGAGATGTGTAATTACTATTGCAATTGGTATGAATAACTGGATCAAATAAATCTCATCCACTCTACATGCCTAAGCAGACCCTTGGAAAAGAGGTGGCAATTGTTTTCTGCTGTTAGTGGAGGTTTTTGTAGTGTATTGTCTAACTTACACTTTTTAAAATTTATTTTGGGTATATTTAACTTTTTTTTACCTTGCCTTTTTTATGTTTGGCCAAATAAATGTAATCAAACGTACTGAATCTATTTTGATTTGAGTCAATCCCTCAGGTTTTGTTATTTTATATGAAACTGAAACTCCCCGTAATTGTGTGACATGCTGTCTGCAGTCTTTTGAATCCTAGAGCCAGTGGACTGAGGGTTGGTTCACCAGCAGAACTTAAGACTACAATTTCTTGCCAAAAACCAACCAGTCAAACTTTGCAGCTTCATTTTTTTAGCAGGCATACAACGATAGCTAGGCAAACTTAATAGATTTGTGGTTCTTGTGGGAAATATTTCATTACTTTTGTTCACGGCTATATGTCAAATGACTTTGATGTCTTTATTTCATGTATTCTTTCTAATATCCATAGCTATTTTAAGAGCTATAATGCTATAAATGCTATTATATTAGTCTGAGGTGTTTGGGCAAAAAATTACGTGGGTCCCATTATAATTCATAATCTATCGTCCATACATTAACCTTTTATTTTAATGATGCTTGTAAAGTAACAGTAGTTGGCAGGCAATATATGAAAACTTCCTTAAGTTTTGGAAGTTTGAAAAAAAATCCAACAGTAATTAAGAGCAATCCATGATTTATCTCTCTTTCTTATGTGCAGAGTCTAAACTGTAAAAAGAAATAATATAACATTTGCACAAGGCTACTGTGCACTTCAGAGTCATTGCTTATGAACTGAACATATTAGATTAGGATGAATGGCTGATGCAGAGCTGGAAAATTATAATTCTATCTCTACGACTGGAAAAATTGTGTCCTACCCTTTCCAGTGGGGATTTAAATGTACATTGATTAGCTGGGAAAGGCTGGGGTACTACATGCAGTTTACAGTCTAAATGTTGCCTATTTAGGGTCCAATGGACAACTCTGTGTAAAGTTGTTCATATAAAGCAGGACATCAGATTGACTTAACTAGGCATTGCCCCATCCCAAACAGTATGGAAATTATCTATATCTATATCTATATCATCTATATCTATATCATCTATATCTATATCATCTATATCTATCTCTCTATCTCTCTATCTCTCTATCTCTATCTCTATCTCTATCTCTATCTCTATCTCTATCTCTATCTCTATCTCTATCTCTATCTCTATCTCTATCTCTATCTCTATCTATCTATCTATCTATCTATCTATCTATCTATCTATCTATCTATCTATCTATCTATCTATCTATCTATCTATCTATCTATCTATCTATCTATCTATCTATCTATATCAGAGGTCACCAACCTTTCTCAGTTGGCAGACCAGAGGGAAAGGGAGGGGGAAGCATTTTACACACACGCGCGTGCGCATGGGTCCGCAAGCATGTGCGGGCCGCAAACGGGGTGGGGCTAGTGCCCACATGGTACTCACTAGCCCTGCCCCATTTTTGCATGGCAAAGCACCCTGTTTCCATGCCCTGTGGCACCCTGCAACGTAGCAGCGTCCCTTTTTGCACCTTGTGGAATGGCAGCATCCCATTTTCATGCCCCAAGGTGCGTCAGCGACCCGTTTTTGCACTCCTCAGCATGGCAGCATCCCATTTTCACACCCTGAGATGAAGCGGCATCCTGTTTTTGCACCCCGCGGCACATTGGCATCCCATTTTTGCGCCCTGTGGTGCTAGCACATGTGCACACACCTGCCAGTCTGTCCCACTACCGGGCCGTGGCCCACAGGTTGGGGACCCTTGATCTATATCATCTATTTATCTATCATAGAATAGAATTCTTTATTGGCCAAGTGCGATTGGACATACACAAGGAATTTATCTCCGGTAAATACAAGCAACAAGTAATAATCATAATCATAAAATACAATCATCATAAATGTTATATAATATATCAATCCTATATTGCAACCTACTCCAACTCAATTCCTTGCATATATCTAAGGCTGGCTGAGAATCAGTTCCAGCATTCTGAAGAATACCAAATTGTGGTATTTGATTATGGTGATATATGGGAGGCATATTTAAACAGGTCGTCAAAGATATAACATCTCAGAGCATCCAATTTTTCCAGAGTTAATATTTTTAGTGAAGTTGTTTGATATATTTAACTTACAGTTGTCAATATGCAGAATTATTTTTTTTAAAAAATGCTCAGTAATGGAAGAGAGTAGGCTTTTTTCATTAGGAGTAGAGGGGAAAGTAAACAGTCTTGAGAGAAGGAGAAAGAATGGCTACCAAGTCAATGATTAGGTAAAAGAGAACAGAGATCAAGGCAGGAATGCCTTGAATCTATGACTATGTCTGAGTTTCAGACATAATTGTCCCTAGTTCTCAGGAAGAGAAAGAGGGGGAAACACATTTAGACTTGCAATTTTCTGTTGCTTCAGCTTTACAATAAAAGTAGTACTGACCTATATGACATTGGATTCTTCATCTGATTTCCCTTGAAGGGCTGACATTGAATGCTTAAATTGAGGGTAGATGGCCATCTGTCAGGATTTTTTTTTTCTACATCCTACATTGTGAATCTTGTAATAAATAGGAAGTGGGATTTGAGAACTCTCTGTTTCTAATGTCTCTCTCATATCTAATTCTAATTGTAGTACTAGTGGTTTTACCACAAGACCGATGAGGAACAATTGGATAGTGATGTACAGTATATTCTCTTTCCTACATTGGCATGTTACATAGAACTTTATATATAATGGCTGAGTATGTAATATAGAATTAAGCAAACATTTATTTTGCTTAATAAATGGGTATAAAGGAGTATATTTTGTTTTGCCCTGCCCTTGGTGGGACATCTGTATAAAGTAGGGTAACTTTTCTCATCATCAATCGAAAAACCTTGGGAAACAGATTCTCTTTAACTTTGAAATTGTCTCATCTCCACCTGATATAAACAAATACTCCTTAACTTTGACATTTCTGACAAGACTAGGCAAAGCATTCCACCTACAAGATAACATACAGTTGTCCCTGGCAAACTCCAGTGAGATAAGACCATCGTAAAGGAGTGTGAGTAATTGTAATTCAGGTCCTAAATAAACTAGTCAGAACTGATAGGATGGAACTTCAATACAGACCTAACCTAACTAAGTCATGTTTGGTGGCTTTGAAAAGGATCCATCTGCCATCTCTTTGGGGTTCCTTAACTGACAGAAGGATCTTTAGATTCTTCAATATTGTGAATATGCTTTGATTGCTGTCTCATGTTATGTTATTATGCTATTTCACTACACTACCTTAGTATAAAGCCTGAAGTATTATTACAGTGTGGTCATTACTTTGAAATCCAAAAAAAACTGTTACCCAACTCTGCTGGACTGTGGACAGAACCATACAATATTTGTGGTGATGGCCTTAGCCATTTTAAAATCAACTTTAATAGTTGGTCTGGCTTACTAGACCTAGAAACCTGGTCGCTTCCTACATAACCTATATGTAGAAAAGATCTGTCATTCTAGATACTCATGAATGTATGAGCCAGCACTGAAATGTATATACATACATGCAGTTGTACTGCATCAAAAGCATATTAATAGCATCTGAATAAAAAGAGCTCTTTTCTCTAGAAGCAATACTTTCTGTTTTCCACCCTGTTTTGATTTTAAAAATAGCTATGGGGCTCATGTTCTCCATCTGCAAATATCCAGCATTTCCCTACATGGAGAATGATGCCACAATGTGATGTAGTGTTTATTCAAATGGGAACACAAGGAAAGTTTGACTGTCCTGCAGTGAATTTGGCCTACTTGTCACTACAGCATGTGTGCACATTTTTGAGGGGAGAAGGATGCATAAAATGCAATGGAAGAATTTTCAGTTCAGCAAAGAAATAAATTATCCAGCCTCCTATATGCTTTCTAGAAATGCACAGATCTAGGTTACAATCTAAAGATCAGTCTTTAGAAATAGCTTAATTACAATTAGGTTCAGATGATGAAGTTTTGTTTTTCCCATTGTCTATTATGGAAAAACGCAAATGCTATCTTTGTTTTTAATCCCTAAAACAATGGAATGAATGGAACAAATAAAGGGATTAATATCAGGTTGTTTCATTTTTCCAGTCATTTCAACTGTGCCAAATTTTTACACACTTAGCTAGGGCAGGCATCTCCAAAGGAAATGATATAATAGGGAATAACTCAAATTCTTGTCTATGGTGGTGCTATTCTTATGTAGTTATTGATTAAAGGAAGGTAAAAATAAAGAAAAGGATTAGGAAAAGGAAGAACTGAAGGAAGCATGGACCAACTAATTAAATAATAAATTGCTTAAGAGAAATTTAAAAAAATCAAAGGATAAACCTAAAGCACACTGTTGTTGATGGCAGCAGCAAGGCAGATGCTGAGATAGCAGGAGATAAATTAAGAAAAGATTTGACAGCCAAAGTTGGTAAATCATTTGGGTTCTTTTGGTTGGTAGGGACAGCTACCGTGTTTCCCCGAAAGTAACACCTACCCCAAAAATAAGCTCTAGCTTGATTTTTCGGGGTGGGCCTAATATAAGCCTTACCCCAAAAATAAGCTCTAGTTTTGGGGCAAGGCTCACACTTAAAAATCAAGCTAGGGTAGAGGTGGGGATGTAAATCTGCCCCACAAGCCCCGCACCCACTTACCTTGCAGCCAGGCCTTTCCTCATCGGCCCAGTTCTTCTGCAGCGTCTTCCGCAGCCAGGCCTGCATTTCTCTTTCTGGAGAACCGAGCTATGGATTCAATCTATAGCTCAGTTCTACAAGACCTCTGCAGCTGAGGACCGAGCTATGGATTCAATCCATAGCTTGGTACTCGGCTGCAGTGGCCTTCCAGAAAGGCCTGACTGCAAAATGCAGGCCGAAATGCAGCTGCAGAATGAAGCTGTTCCTTTGGCTGCAGAAGAAGTGGACCGGCTGGGCGGTGCTGTCAGTGCTGGAGGTGAGTAAGACATCCCCTGAAAATAAGAACTGTTGCCTCTTTTGGAGGCAAAAAAAAATAAGACCCGGTCTTATTTTCAGGGAAACACGGATATGTGTGATAGAACCCAATCTTCTCATGGCCTTGTTCCCCTCTCCACTCCAACAATTTTCAAAGAAATAAATGTTTGTTCTGTTTCTTGCATTGGTAGGCATTGAAAAGACAGGACTTTCAACAAGTGCTTCTTTATTCAATGTTAAACAGAACTCACAACAAAATGGCTCCGCCCCTTTTTATACATTCAGCCTGGGGCGTCGCCAGCCAATCATTGCAACGTATTTTCCCACTCAATTGCATGCTAGTTATTCTTTGCAGACAGCAAGTCTGACCCAGCAGGCCACGTGGTCTGCTGACTGCTCCGGTGCAGCTCCCTGCACCTGTTTCCAAATGAGCTCAGTACATAACACCCCTCCCCTCTTGGTTCAGGAGTAGATACTTGCTATTTTACAAGCGTTCCCATACAATGTACAGCATAACAAACAATAATACACAACATTATAGGTCTTCCATTTCAATACACTATAGTAAACAATAATTGACAACATTATAAGTCTTACTTCACAATGGAACATACATAAAGCATCCCAATTGCAAATGATACACAAATATTAACATTATAGTATGTGGCATTTTCCATTTCAAGGAAATACATAAGCATTTCAGTTCAATACAACATTATAGTACATGGCATTTGGTTGTTCCAATTCCTAGGGAAATACTAGAACAGTCCTGCTTACACTGACAGAAACCTCACGTAGTCCTTTAAGAACTTCGGTGGGCCTCTGACCCGCTCCGATTGTCTCGGAGTTGCTGCAAGTGCCTGATCTGCAAGCTCGCCTGCCAGGCTCGGCAGACCGGGACTTTGAGACCCGTTCGACACGGGCGAAGCTGGATCATGCAGGCTGGCCTGTTCCGGTAGGCCCAACCCAGAGTTCCGCGGTGGGGTGGAATTCCCCTGATCGGCGTTAACAGCCGGTTGGGAGCACTGTCCTGTCGGCGCAAGGCCTGAGGTAGGAATGGCTTGGAAAGCCGATTGAGTGCAATGTCCCATGGACGTGGTGCCCGAGTCAGGAGCCACCTCGTCGGCAAACCCCCTGTTTGGTGATTTTGGTGTTCCACTGTCACTGAGCGGCTGAGCTTCACAATCAGGATTGTGGGCTTCCTCCCCCCCGAGAGCAGAGCAAGGAGCAGAAGAGTGGCTCAGCAACCTCCAACGAAGCTGGTCAATGTGCCTTCTCAGCACGCGACCATCCTCCAACGCCACTTCGTAGGAAAGTGGCCTGGTAACCTTGCAAACCACAGCTACCACCCACAGTTGGCCTTGACCGTAATTGCGAGCCCAAACCAGATCACCCACTTTCAATTGCCTCGGTGCCCGCGGCTGTGTCACTTGTGATGCAACCCGGTCTGGGTGTAATCTATCTAACTTGGTGATAAGGCGGCGACCCCATCGGAGCTCGGCTGGGCTCTTGCCCGTAGATGTGCACGGAGTTGTGCGGTGGCAGAGGAGAAAATCTGCCAACCTGTGATGCCAGTTTCTATGAGTAATCCTTTTTAAGGAGTCTTTAGTTGTGCGAACCATACGTTCCGCTTGCCCGTTTGAAGCCGGGTGGAACGGTGCCGAAGTAGCATGCCGAATCAAATTCGCCCTTAGAAAGGACTGGAACTCCGATGAAGTAAATTGAGCTCCGTTGTCGGAGACAATTATGTCTGGGAGGCTGTGTGTGGCAAAAATGCCATGAAGCACCCTGATGGTGATGGCGGTCGTCGTAGTGGACACTGGAACGACTTCCAGCCACGATTGCCAGTGCTTCTCTATCTATTTGCGTGTAATTGCGCTCAGCAGTAGATAAAGTCCTTGAGTAATAGGCTACAGGAACTTGTGTTCCATCAGCCTTAAGGTGACTTAAGACAGCCCCTATTCCGTAAGGGGATGCGTCACAAGCTATGCTTACTGGCAACTGCTCATTGAAATGAGCTAACACCGCATTAGAGGACAACAATGCCTTAACCTCAGCAAAACTCCTCTCGTGGACTTTTGTCCACTTCCATGGGGCCTGCTTGTCCAAGAGCCGGTGTAACGGCTCTGCCACTGCGGCCTTGTGGGGGAGGAAGGCATGGTAGAAGTTGAGAAGTCCCAGGAAGGCTTGAAGCTCTCCCTTTGTTTTGGGACTGGGTGCCTGCTGAATTGCTTTAAGCTTTGATTCAGCAGGATGGATGCCTTCGGCATCAATTATAACATGTTCCTACTGTCATAACATGTTCCTACTGTTGATATTGTTTTAAAAGAAGCACTGCTTGTTTTTATACTTTCTGGAACTTCAGAGCCTGGAACTGGAATCAGAAATATATTGAGACATAGATTTGGACCAAACACACATTCTCTACTGAATATCCTTTCCAAGACATCTTTCAATATAGATGTTACAGGGCATTAGGCAGTGACATGCATATTGAGCTACAATCCTACTTATATCTATTTTCATACTACCTGAGGATGCTAGAGGTTTTCACATTGGGTAGAGTTGGCATTTGCTATTGGAATAAAAAAACATTCATTCCATCAACATTAGAAAGAATTAAAATAGGAAAGGAGAAAAAGTAGAACTATGAGAAGAAATTTATTTGAATAAAATAAGAAGACAGAATGGATCAGTTTAATCTATGTTTAGGATCAAGGAAAACATTTTTTCCTCATCAACCTTTTACTAATAGTCATCACAAAGTGATAATAGTCATCACAAAGTGATAGAATTCATGGGTGCATAAGATTTGTAATAGTAATGACATAAATGAAGATTTTTCCTTTTTGCTATTTTTTAGATAATTAATTTGAACATATTTCTAATTTCTCACTTCTGTATTTCACCTTGCCTCCTGTCAAGTATGAGGAATCAGGAAATCCAGGTAGTTCAAATGAATATAAGGGTTTATTGTAAGTTTATTTATTGTTATTATTTATTGTTTATTGTAAGTTTAAGCTCTCTGCACTTGAACCTGAACTACTAACTGTCAAAGAAAATTGGCAGTAGATAAGAGATAGATAAGATAAGAGTCAATGGAATTCAAGGTGGGCAGACTTAGATCTCTTCTGTCCACGAAGGGACTCAAGACAGATGATGTGTTTGACCCCTCTCTTGGGTTCAACCTGGACATCTCCTACACCTCCCTTCCCCCGACTCTAAGGCTCTAACAACTTTCAAGCATCAAGATGATATACTCAAAGAACTAATTTAAAATAGCTCTAAGAAGAGTATCAAAGTGGTGAGAAGATGAAAAATGTTTATACTGTAACATAAAAATGTTTATGTAAGGAATGTGGTTGTAATCCAACTCTGAAATGACAGGCTTACTTGTCTTGAAGTAAGCCCTAAAACCCCTAATCCAAATTTTAGGATTCTTGTATTTAATCCTACCCAGATAAATAATAAGAGAAGAAATGGAATAGTTTCCGGATACCCCAATGATCTATGGCTGATTTCATGAAGCATAACAGGTTGACATTATAAACCAAGATACTGCTCCTGTAGCTACTTGTTAAGAACTCCCCGCACACACACTTTTGCAGGAAATACAAGAATGAGAGTCTATAAAACTAGTAGATTGCATATTCTTCTCATTTCAAACAACCCATAGTTTGTAAGGTAGATATTATAATGTCCAAGGGCATTAACATACTACTTTCCACAAAGTACGTGCAATTGCCTCTACTCCCATTTATTGTATAATTTAGAATAGAATAGAGCTGGAAGGGACCTTGGAGGTCTTCTAGTCCAGCCCTCTGTTTGAGCAGGAGAACCTATACTATTTCAGACAAGTGACTGTCCAGTCTCCTCTTAAAAATCTCCAGGGATGGAGCGCCCACGACTTCTGAAGGCAACCTGTTCCACTGGTTAATTGTCCTCACTGTTAGAAAGTTTCTCCTTAATTCCAGGTTACTTCTCTCTTTGGTCAGTTTCCAACCATTGTTTTTTGTCTTGCCCTCTGGTGCTCTGGAGAATAGTTTGACACCCTCTTCTTTGTGGCAGCCCCTCAAATACTGGAATAATGCTATCATGTCACCCCTGTTTCTTTTTTTCTTTAGACTAGCCAAACCCAAGTCCTGCAGCCATTCTTCATATGTTTTAGTCTCCAGGCCTTTGATCATTTTAGTTGCTCTTCTCTGAACTTTTTCCAAGGTCTCAACATCTTTTTTGTAGTATGGTGATGAAAATTGGTTGCAGTATTCCAGGTGTGGTCCTTTTATGAATAGAATAGAATAGAATAGAATAGAATAGAATAGAATAGAATAGAATAGAATAGAATAGAATAGAATAGAATAGAATAGAATAGAATAGAATAGAATAGAATAGAATAGAATAGAATCTGGAACGGACTTTGGAAGTCTTCTAGTCCAGCCCCCTGCTCAAGCAGGAAAACCTATACCATCTCAGACAAGTGACTGTCCAGTCTCTTTTTAAAAACCTCCAGTGATGGAGCACCCACGATTTCTGAAGACAAGCTGTTCCACTGGTTAATTGTCCTCACTGTTAGGAACTTTCTCCTTAGTTCCCGGTTGCTTCTCTCTTTGATCAGTTTCCAACCATTGTTTCTTGTTCTGCCCTCTGCTGCTTTGGAGAATAATTTGAACCCTCTTCTTTGTGGCAGCCTCTCAAATACTGGAATACTGCTATCATATCTCCCCCATTTCTTCTTTTCTTTAGACTAGCCAAACCCAAGTCCTGCAGCTGTTCTTCATATGTTTTAGTCTCGAGGCCTTGGACCATCTTAGTTGCTCTTTTCTGACTTTTTTTCCAAGGTCAACATCTTATTTGTAGTATGGTGACCAAAATTGGTTGCAGTATTCCAGGTGTGGTCTTACTAGGGTTTTTATAAAGCAGTACTAATACTTCATGTGATCTTGATTCTATGCCTCTGTTTATACAACCCAGGATTGTATTAGCTTTTTTGGCTGCTGCTGCACACTGCTGGCTCATAGTCAAGTGATTGTCCACTAGGACTCCAAGGTCCCTCTCACAGTTGCTGTTTTTGAGCCAGGTTTCACCTAATCTGTACTTGTACCTTTGATTTTTCCTGCCTAAATGTAAAACTTTGCTTTTCTCCACATTGAAACTCATTTTGTTGGATAGGGCCCATTGTTCAAGTTTATCTAGATCTCTTTGGATCCTGAGCTTGTCTTCTGGGGTGTTGGCTATTCCTGCCAGTTTGGTGTCATCTGCAAATTTGATGAGTTCCCCTTCTATTCCCTCATCTAAGTCATTGATGAAGATATTGAAGAGTACTGGACCTAAGACGGAACTCCATAGCTCCATAGCTATTCCTTTGGGAACCATGATTTCCTATTAGTCAACGTTTACTTCCTTCTTTATAGGGAGCAGGTATATAAATAATTACTGGGGTTTGTTGGAAGACTACTTACCAGTACTGAGTTTTCTATTTCCAAAACTGGAACTGATCTCTGCAGGTGATTTCTACGCCAGGCTAGGTCCTGACAATTACTCCATTTTCTTGCATTCTACTTACTTTTAGAGTTTGTTGTTGCATTTATAGAGTCAAGTACAGAGGAACGAATAATGGGTGATGGAGGTTAACTTAACTGGCCATTAAATTTGTCCTACTAATTTTAAATGGTTACATGCATAATGATCTTGAGAAATGGCCCATTTTCAGGAGAGGAATGGACACAAGGACACTTGATTATGTAGATCACAATAAATGAATGCAAGATTGTTTTGAAAGATTCAGAAACAACATTAATAGGTTATGAGTTTTATTAGGCAAAACTTCATCAAAATTATCATATGCCAAACATACTTAAATAATTTGCTTAAGTGCAGTGCGAGATGACGTACTTTGTATGTGAGGCTGATGCTACTGGTGAGCAGGAGAAGAGGATGCTTTGGCTGGTGTCTCCCTTTACACTCAGTCTCAGGAAGATTTTTTTTCCCTTTATTCTAATTTTGGCTTGGTGGCCAGAAACTGTCTTCTTTTCTCATAGAAAAGATAATATAGAAAAAAGGAGAGAATGTATAGCTCCCAAATCAGCCTTACAGGGACCTTTAGATTCTGGGAGATCCTGGAAAAAATGATTAAACTGCAAGAAAAGACCATCTTGGCATATGGGGTCCAGGCCTGGCCTTCCTATTAACCCATATTGATAAGTTTTTATAGATCCCTAAACACTGGAATCAGTATATATTAATTCTAATATTTTAAAAAGGGTAACAGATTTGATACAGTAAGTATTCAACCAATCACACAATTGTTATATATGAATCATATGCAAAACACTTTTATGTAAATCCTACTGACTGGGTGATTCAAGAAAAGGTGCTAGCAGAGAAGCAAGGAAGCTTTAGAACTGGTCAATCAACCTTTGATCAATGTTCTATCACTTGGCAGAAAAATATTCTTGTCACCTATCAGGAACTCTTGGTTGCCTTCCTAGAATTGAAAGTGACATCTGACTCAGTCCTCATGGAGAGGTTATGGAGGAAGTTGTCACCCATATTAATGTATTGCTGATTATTCTGTTTGGCCATTAAGCATGAGCACATCTATCTGCAGGTCAATATATTGTATTTCTTTATTAATCCCTTCTCTAAAGTTGTATCTTTGTCTCTCTAATTTTTAGCTTGACTTCATAGTATATGCTCTTTTAAAATGTGAATTCTACCTTCCAATATTAGACAATAATCTTACAACCATCTTTTATGCCGATGACACCATCGTTCTCTGCCAGCCTTCATTGTCAACCTTCAGATTAACCTTCTGGACTCTAGCAAAATATTTCCATAAGAAAAAAAAAAGGGGGGGGGAATCAGAAACAAAGGTAGTTTTGTTTGCTTTGGAATCCTAATTGCTGTCACAGCTGGAAAATTAATACCACTCATAATAAACAGATTAAAATTTATATACATCTAAGAACTTATCTTCAGTTTAATACTGCCCATGCTGGTTACAACAACAATGTTGTTTGTACAACAGTCAAATTTTTTAGAGTAAAAGTCTTCTGCATGAAGCATGAATTTGCATTTACAAAGATACAAAGGCTTTAGAAACAATCACAGTTTAGAGCAGGGGTCCCCAACCCCCAGTCCGTGGACCGGTACCGGGCCGCGGCATGCCAGCAACCGGTCCGCACAAACAAGAAAAGCCCCATCTGTAGGATGCAGGCAGCACACAAAACCACGTACTCTCCGGCCCATAGAAAAACCTTTCTCCACGGAACCGGCCCCTGGTGCCCAAAAGGTTGGGGACCTCTGGTTTAAAGGAATTTCTTTTTGTGTTTTTCAAATCATGCCAAAGGTATTTATTTAGCAGGAACTGGGCTACACCTCTGTGGACTGAATTGGCTGAAATTCATTTTTCTGAGATGAAAACTTGGTTCATCAATCTTTGGTAATAAGTTTACCTCCTCCTGGGAAAAAATTGTAGTCCTAGATTTGTTTCACTCTGATTTCTGACATCAATCCCTGCTAATTGTTGAAGCAGAAAGAGATACAGTAGAAATAAAAAAGACAGTCCTTAATTTGGGAGTACAGAACAACAGATCCAAAATCTCATCCCATTTCTATTACTAGTAGACCTTTCACTATTTTGTCTCAATTATTTTATCCATTTGATACAAGAGGGCATTTACATTAGCAAGACTTGATGTTTTACTCTAAAGTTTATTCAAGGGTGGTAGCAGTTAATAACATCCCATATCAGAACACTTTCATCCATTTTTTTTGTATTGCTTCATAGTGTAACATTAGGACACACCTATTGGGAATTTGGGGTAGGAGGAACTATTAAAATGCTAGGTAAATTCAAAATCCATTAGCAAGGCAAAGTTTTAAATCTCTCCATCTGTCAACAGTATATAAAAATGCTTATAGGCTTCATATTTGGAGGATAAAATAGTCATCAGAAGCTGATAGCATAACAATTTAAAAGTAAGCAATTGCAGAGATTACAATTTTTAATGAGAAAATAATTCATAGAATTATTTTTGCTTTATTGGGGAATTTTCAGTACCAAAAGACATTGGCTGAATGTGTCTAAAATTAATAGAAGAAGAATCAAGTGGCTCAGTTGACAAAAGCTGCAATGAAATAAATGCCACTTTCTTGATTATGATAAACCAATTAAATCTAATTTCTGTTCTGTTTTCATACATAAGCAACAGCTGTACACGCTATCCATGAGTAATTAATTGCTTCCAACTGCCTGCCAGTGAAAATGATAGTTCTTTACATTGATGACACAACACAACATGTGTCCCTAAACACATTAGGGTTTATCATATGATTACACAATATGCCATAGGGATTTACAGAACAGGCAACAGATTTAGATCAGAACAGGAAAATGTGCAAGCTTTGTTCAACATGACTGGCAGAGGATGAATACAGCACTTTCTAGAGATATTACAGATTCAGGAGGGGTGAGCACCAAGTAGGATGCCTTTAAAAAAAACCTTTAGGCAGTGCCTGCACCTTCCCACATTGCCATTAAAATGACAAGAAATGCAGGGAGGGGGGTTACTCTATATTTTCAAAACACGGACACTGTACTATTGTTGTGACACTACAAAACCCCTCCCCAAGGCTTCAGCAATATTAAGCCACTAGTGTTTTAAAGTTTTTCCTTTGAGTGTTTTCTGATGATTCTCCTTCAGTTTGATGGAAATAGAAATGGCTTTCTAAAGGCAAGGAATATCTCAACGAATCAAAAAGTATGGTACAATACCTACAGAATGAAAAGACAGGTTACAAATTGAAATAATTCAAAGAAAAGGGAAAGACATTCCAAAAAGCACCTTCAGAATAAAGTATAAATATATATTTTAAAAAACCCTCTGGTGACAGACTTTGAGAAATAAGAATCTGTTTAACTGTGTATGTGTTAATAATAATAATAATAATAATAATAATAAAGTTGGAAGGGACCTTGGAGGTCATCGAGTCCAACCCCCTGCTCAGGCAGGAAACCCTATACCATTTCAGACAAATGGCTGTCCAGTCTCTTCTTAAAAACTTCCCAGTGTTGGAGCATTCACCACTTCTGGAGGCAGGTTGTTCCACTGGTTAATTGTTCTAACTGTCAGGAAGTTTCTCCTCAGTTCCAGGTTGCTTCTTTCCTTGACTAGTTTCCATCCATTACTTCTTGTCCTGCCCTCAGGCGCCTTGGAGAATAGCTTGACTCCCTCTTTTGTGGCAGCCCCTGAGATATTGGAATACTGCTATCATGTCACCCCTAGTCCTTCTTTCATTAAACTAGACATACCCAATTCCAGCAAACGTTCTTGATATGCTTTAGCCTCCAGTCCCCTAATCATCTTTGTTGCCCTTCTCTGCACTCTTTCTAGAGTCTCAACATCTTTTTTACATCGTGGTGACCAAAACTGGATGCAGTATTCCAAGTGTGGCCTTACCAAGGCATTGTAAAGTGGTATTAATACTTCACGTGATCTTGATTCTATCCCTCTGTTAATGCAGCCCAGCACTGTGTTGGCTTTTTTGGCAGCTGCAGCACACTGCTGGCTCATATTTAAGTGATTGTCCACTAGGACTCCGAGATCCCTCTCACAGTTACTACTATTGAGCAAGGTACCCCTATACTATACCTGTACATTTGGTTTTTCTTGCCTAAATGTAGAACCTTACTTTTTTCACCATTGAATTTCATTTTGTTAGATAGCGCCCAATCTTCAAGTCTGTCCAGGTCCTCCTGTATCTTAAGCCTGTCTTCTGGAGTGTTGGCTATTCCTGCCAGCTTGGTGTCATCCGCAAATTTGATGAGTTCCCCATCTATCCCCTCGTCCAAATCGTTGATGAAGATGTTGAAGAGCACTGGCCCCAGGACAGAGCCCTGGGGCACCCCACACACTTCCCTCCATGTAGATGCGGTTCCATTGAGGACCACACGCTGAGTACGGCCGGTCAGCCAGCTACGAATCCATCTGGTGGTGATGCTGTCTAACCCACATTTTTCTATTTTATCAAGTAGTAGGTTGTGATCTACTTTATCAAATGCCTTACTGAAGTCCAAGTAAATTATATCCACAGCATTCCTCTGATCCACTAATTTTGTCACTTGGTCAAAGAATGCAATAAGGTTTGTCTGGCATGATCTGTTTTTGACAAACCCATGTTGGCTTTTAGTAGTGATTTGTTTGCCTCTAGGTGTTCGCTGATTCGTTGTTTGATTATCTTTTCCAGAATCTTCCCAGGTATTGAGGTCAGGCTGATAGGTCTGTAATTTCCTGGGTCCATTTTTTTCCCTTTTTTGAAGATGGGAACTACATCAGCTCTTTTCCAGTCCTCCGGTAATTCCCCAGTGCTCCAGGATCTTTGAAAAATATAGTTCAATGGTTCTGAGATCACATCTGCCAGTTCCTTGAGAACCCTGGGGTGTAATCCATCTGGTCCTGGTGATTTGAACTCGTCTAGGCTGGACAGGTGCTCACTTATAATGTTTTTATTATCTTAATATGATTTGGTTGAATTGCTCCTTCTTGGAAAGTTTATAATGAAAATTAAGTAATAAGTAGTTTAATGAAGAAATGGATGTTCACCGCATCCCATAAATGTGGCAATCTCATAGCATTTTCAGGTTTTTTTAATACAAAAAGTTTAAAATAGAATTCTGTTGACTAGTTAAAATTTTGTAGTTGTAGTGTTGCCCTTTTCTCTGCCTTTCCCTTTTAGCCCTTAACAATTGTAGGTACCTGAAATGCCCAGGACTTTACCCAGGACTTTAGTTCACATTTTTGATGAAATGGAGTGTCGTCCATGAAAGCTTGCCATATATGAAAACAGGTTTCACAGTCCCTAACATGGCAAAAAAAAAACCTCTTGGATTATATTCTGAAAGGTGTAGTTTATTTCTGTCAATCTTAACCAGATTCATCCATGATCATTCTGGAGATAAGGAAGTCATCTGACAAATCCATTGTGAAGGAAACACTAGGAAGGGAAGAAAAACATATTTTCCTGTGACCCTCCACTACAATTTGAGTACTAGAATCCAAATATAGACCAAAACTGGAGAGAAACTGTGTGCAAATAATATTTATTATTTATTGTGCCTTCAAGTCAGTTTTTGACTCCTGGTGACTGCCTAGATATCTCCCTGTAAGATTTCAGAACTGGTTTGCCAAGTCTCTTTCTCAGGGCTAAGAGAGAGTGGACGGCCCAAATTTACCAAGCTGGCTTCATGTCTACAAGCGGGACTAGAACTTAGAGTCACCTAGTTTCTAGCCTAATGCCTTAATACCAAACTGGCTCTTATAAATAATAAGTGCCAGAGAAAAACACTGCACACATTTCTGGGCAGTCGCTGCCACATAGTTAATCTACTACAATCCATTCATACTAAACATCATCATGACTTCACTCTCCTGCATATCCGTGTTGTTTGTATGTGAATTTATGTGCACATCTGCATGTAAATATCTGTGCCCCTGATAGCTACATGTTTTCTGCTTTGCTCTCTATAAATTATGCTTAGTATGTACATATAAGCCAGTCTACTTTTACTATTCATTATGCACTACAAACTCCATAAACTGCCACTTTCCAAGAATACAACTGAGGCCTAAGTCAGCATTTTTACGATATCATCTGTACTGGCAAAACATTAGAGGCTCAATATTTAATAAACATAATAAACATCCCCATGAAACAAATTGTTCATAAACTACCTGTTTAATTTTTCAGGGTTCCTGAACCACATATTTTCTTATTAGTAGCGAGCCTGCTGGGCTGCAGGATAGATAGGGCCTGTCAGGGACAGAATATAATGTAGCGGTTTTATGAATTATTTCTGTGAGGAAAAGCCTATTACAGCTGACAAGATGATGATATTAGCCCATCATCATTCCAAAGGCACCACCCTTCCCCCTTTCATCCATCAGACCTCTTGTATGGGAGCGGTTCGCCAGGCAGGCTTTGCATTGCCAACACAAAGACAAATACTTCCCTCTTTTCCGAGTCCATGAAACATTTAGTATTTCATTTCAAATCATGGCAGGTGACAGTAACAAATGGCCTAATGAATCTCCCTTATTGTCCCCGGTGAATCAGAAGATGAAAGAAAAGTCAAATCTCTCTCTCTCTCTCTCTCTCTCTCTCTCTCTCTCTCTCTCTCTCCCTCTCTCTCTATTGGATTTGTTTGTTTGTTTATTCACTTGGCCTGAGTTAAAATGGTTCTCACCAGATTCTAAAATGAATTTCTGAGTTGCCGCAATTAGCAATCAGCAAACAATGAGCGAGAAAAAGCAGAAGATTGGTTATGTTCTTTAATGCTCCTTTTTTCTCAGTTTGGAACATAATTACCTGGAAATGGATTTCAGTCAGGTTCTGGCATTGTATTTTTAAGGAGGTTTTTTTTTTTTAAGAAATATGTAAGCATATATTAAAGAAATAGAAGTGAAGCTGGAGAGAAATAAGCTTAAAAAAAAGAACATGAAATTGAGTTGTAGATTAGATAATTCTAGAAAAATGTGTGTGTGGGAAGAATGTATCATGAATTATAAACTTCTTATTGCCTTTTTTGTTTTATTTAAAGGGAAATTACATTGATGGTGCTTTAATTTTTTAGCAATGATATACCCGAGCCATACAAGTTTTATGTAAGATTGTTTTCTAAATGTGGTTTCAAACAGAGAAATCTCTAGCAGAAGTGTGAAAGATAGCTTCTCATTCTAACATTGCACTGGAAGCTGAGACACTTTCCCACAGATTATTCTAGATGTCCTCTCTATTGCCTTTTCTACAATTACCTTTTAAAATTTGAAATATTTAAAGACTACCCACCATCTACAGCAGTGTTTTTCAACCTTGGGAATTTAAGATGTGTGACCTCCAGTCCCAGAATTCTCCAGCCAGCATATCCCATGGGGAATTTGAGGGGTTGAAGTCTGTACATCTTAAAATTTGCCAAAATTGAGAAACACTGATCTAAAGCTTCTCATATTGGGTTACCATCCAGTGGAAAGTAAGCTTAAATAGTAAAATCAAGTACAATTAATAACAAACATTGTTATGTTAATGGGGGGGGGGAAGTACATCTGACTGTCCCAGATCCTTGGGAAGGACTGGATATGAGAACAAAAATGTCAAATCCAAATCTAAATATCTGGCTGATTGAGTGATGAGCCTTAATATAGAACACTCAGTCATGATCTTAGTCAGAAAGACATATTAAAGATTTAAGACATGATAATTTACAGTAATTAAATCTTGAATGAAAGGATAATACTGGATGTTTGTCTGGAAACTAAAGGCAGATTGTATCAGTACACACCTATCCTCCATGAAGGGCACTACAAAAAAAGTATCTCTCCCCCCAAAAAAGTCCACTCTTGTGTCCTCTCCAAAATGTTTCTCCAACAGAGGGATGTTGTTTTTTCCCGCATGTATCTTGTAAGGTTTCCAAACCTCTGTAGAGTGGATCACTTCCATTTATTTTTTTGCTAAGTCTTAAAAATAGTAGTAAATCAGGAACTTTTGTGAGAGATAAGTTATACATTTACTATCTAGGACAAAAGAATGAAAATCATTCTGGCATTAATGCCTCCACCCCTTGTTCCTTTATTTTATTTTTTTAAGTTGGCAGCATAAACTCTAGACCTCAATGGGGGAAAAAAATGAATGTCCCCAGTGGGATTCTCACATCCTCTTTCTTTATTAATCACATCCCTCCCAGCTTCCTCTTCTTGGGAATTTTCTCTCTACCTTCTTTCCATTTTCTTTCTGCCATGCTCAAAAGTAACTGTTTTGTTCAGAAGAATTATCTGCATCAAGTTTTAAAATACTTGATCTTGCCTGATACCGTAAAAATAGATTTTCTTAGAGTAGATGGAAATCCTTCTTAATTGTTCATCCTGATTATCTTTATTGTACTATCTGTTTTTGTTCATTAATATTGATTTGATTTTAGTAATGGTTTTGAAGCACAAATGGACACAAGATCACCTTTATAACCATATTCTAAAATTTTCTTTCCATTTTATACAACTTGTAATTCTCTTTTCTCTTTTATTTTGTTTTCCACTGAGTGTTTTGGTTGTGCTTTCAAATATCATTAAAGTAAAATACTGCCTTTCTTGCTTACATGACTCTGAAGCTCAGTATCTATGGATAGCACTGAATAAACTGGCACTCAGATATAAAATATGATTTCTTAATTAAACTGACAAAAGCAGGAAAGCACTTTAATGCAGGAGCATTTTATTTTTTTCCATTCATATCCATTGTCTTTCTTGATACCACGATACCCTACCTAAAATGGAAGACTGACTGGGAAAATGGAGTCATTCGACAGTTCTACATTCTTTAATTTGCAAAATCTCAAGTTCTCTTGGATGTACAAGAAAGGGACAGCAGAATGGGACAGATGTTCTGACCAAAATAGGAGGCATATAGCTCCTTAAAAAGATGATGCTTGGCTCTTTGCTGTTAGAAATGGTTCTATGACTTATGTGACACTGTTAGATGTTACTGAAAAGGTCATTTTTACAATGCTATCAACTGTGAACAAGCTGTAACTCTTTAATACACAACCTATGCTTTATTTGCCTACTTCCATCTGGTCTGCTGACAGGTATGCTCTCAGATGATACCTTACACCTGCCTCCTTCCCCACTTGAACTTCAGTAGGAAGTGATAATAACACTTGCTTTGCATATTTTATGAAGTATTTGACAAATGTTATATTATTTCACTCCCTCTCACAGCTATATGTACTGTGGGACAGCCATACTAAAGTCTTGGGTAATGTCATACCTAAAACCAGAACAATTTCTGAGAAGGGACCCGACTCAGGACCTGGTCAAATCTAAGTAATACACGCCAGGTCTTATCTGTGATTTAAGTCACAGATGAGGGAAGTTTTATTACAGGTTAATCTGGTGTTCAGCAGCAGCAGCAAAAACCAAAGACCTCTGAAGACCTGCTGATCAGGGATTGGAATTGAAGTCTGGGATCAGAACATGAGACTGATCCCCTGTTCCCCTGTTCCCAGAGAGAGGTCTGCTATATATTATCATATCTGTCACCACCATGATATTCCTTCTATCCCCAACCCTGCTGAATTTGCCACACTCCCCACTGCGTGCCATCCAGTGCTCAAAACAGGATCCACATATCACCTTAAATCATTCATTTGTCCAAACAAACAGCTCATGCAGAGGAACCACCGCCCTTCTGCAACCATGGCCTATCCCCACAACTGATCTAACCAGTTGGTCAAGATCACCCTCCAATTCATGTACACACACACACACATCCCAAATCTGCCCTCTGGCTCTCACTGGAGGGAGAGAGGATGGTGGTTTCTAACAGGGAAAACCCCACATCCTTTAGGACATGGCTTATCTCTGGGGTACATACAGTGGTGGGATTCAAATATGTGAACAATCGGTTCTCTGTGTGGATGCCGCTTCCAGAAGTCCATTCTGGGCCTGGGCAACAAAAAATTAGCTACCGATTCTGCCGAAGTGGTGCAAACTGGCTGAATCCCACCACTGGGTACATAGTTGAAGTTTGCAGAATGCACTAAATTCTGGGAGTTGAAGTCCACAAGTCATAAAAGGGCCAAGTTTGAAGACCCCTGCACTAAACCATCTCATAGTTCTGCTAGCAATTAGAAAAAGCTTCAAATTATGGTAAAATCAGAGAGCCTTTGTGACAATCTAAATTTAATGTTTATTTCAAGCTTACCTGGTCTGGTCCAGCTCCATATGTCATGTGAATCTTGACTGATACTAAATATTACTAAATATTAGTTCAGCAGCCATTACTCCTCCGCTATCTGTGTTGCTCAGGATCTGATTTTCAAAATGGGAAGGCTGCCATTAGGGGCTTAGGAGAAAGACTAAGACAATGGCTTGGGGAAAATGCCTGATAGATAGAATCCTCCATTCCCAATATTACTGGACCCTAAATTAGAACAATAATCTGGCTGAATTTTCTTCCAAAATCAGCCTAGAAAGTGTATCTATAAGGGGAGCACCCAATATGAAAAAGCAAATCAGTCCTAAGGAATCCCAATCTGGATCAGGACCATGACATGTGTTTGCGTGCTCATGTGAGTGTTTAAAAGCTATTATTCCTTATGTTATTAATCCACAGAAATCTAGTATGCTCCCAAATAGTCCATGGGTTGAGTCATTTCAATAAATTCTGAAATTCAAACAACGAATGTATCAACTCTTAGGCGGTTGGCAGCTTCTCAGAAGATATTAGCACTTTTAAGAAGAAGAGAAATGTGTGTATTTTCTGTTTCATAAGGGCTTCCTTTTCTTTTCTAAAAGATGTGATTTTTTGCAAAGCTGGTGTAGATTCAGTAAACACTCTTGAGACATCTTTGCTTGCTCAGAATCCCTGTCTGTTAATAATGCCTTTGAATCCCAAATCCAACTTTAAAAGTACAGCTGAGCAGGAAGCTTTTGTTAAAAGTAGCATTTTGAAATGCTGTCAGTAACTATCATAAATATTTGAGAAGTTAATATTTTAATCTTCAGCAATCACACTGAAAACATTTTTAGTGACAGACAGTGATTCATTAATAGAGTTCTATATGTCTAATTGCTTTAGGCAATGAGAGTTGCATTATTTTGACACATGACATGCAATTAGTACATGGTCACACGGCTAAAGGGAGATTTTACACCTTTTTTCCTCCTACATTCAGAGCGAATAATTAGCATATTTTTTCTGCTGAGAATAATCATCAGAGCCTTAGATCAGAAATTGTCTAATGAGGTAAAACTCCAGTTGTTGACATTAATACTTATGACATTTCTTTCTACTTTCTTACTTCCCATTTATATATATATAAAGATGCTTTTTCCACAGCAGGAAAAAAATTTATATATATATATATATATATATATATATATATATATATATATATATATATATATATATATATATATATATATAAATTTTTTTCCTGCTGTGGAAAAAGCATCTTCACAAAGAAAGAAGGAAACATTTCTTGCAGATTTCCAAAAGTGCTTGCTAGTCTCTTGATACTTCCAAAAAGAAGAATGAGCCATCTGATCCAGATCAACATAGCAGATGGTTTTGCTTGTCATACCATAAATTCCATTCAGTGGTCATGTTCATGTTTTACTTGGGTGTGGGATGATCATGTGCACACACGTAGGAATCTGGTTTATCTCTGCCAAGTTAAGTAAGCAATTTATGCTTATTTATTTGTTTGTATTCTGCTTTTATTATTTTTATAAATAACTCAAGGCAGCGAACATGTCCAACACACACTCCTCTTATTTTCCCCACAACAACAACCCTGTGAGGTGAGTTGGGCTTAGAGTGAGTGCCTCATCCTGCTAAGGCAGGACTAGAACTCACGGTCTCCCACTTTCTAATCTGATGCCCTAACCACTACACCAAACTGGTCTAGTGTTCAATATATATTAGCAATAGCACTTAGCAATAACACTTAGACTTATATACTGCTTCACAGTGCTTTACAACCCCCTCTAAGCAGTTTACAGAGTCAGCATATTGCCCCCAACAGTGTGGGTCCTTATATTACTGACCTCAGAAGGATGGAAAGTTGAGTCAACCTTGAGCACCAGAATCGAACTCCTGGCAGTGGGCAGAGTCAGCCTCCAATATTGCATTCCGACCGCTATGCCACCCTATTAATTAAGACTACAGATTTTTAAAAAATAAGAATTGGAAGGATTGCTTTAGACATGAGGACAAGAACAAGAAAGCACCTCTCTCCATTCCATTAAAGCAGCCGAGCTTCGTTCAGGATTCTGCATGAGTTGGAAGAAAAACAAATGTTGTTTTGTACAAGTCTCATTACCTTCAGTAAGAGGATGCGTTAAAGCAGCATCTTTTCTTTTTTCAAGCTAATACAAATGCCTGTAAAAATGTCAGGCTGCTTTAATTAATAGAAGAAAAATTCTGAGCTTATGCAAATTCTGACCCACTGCTTCCCAATCGGGGAAATCATGGCTTAGCTGAATTTACTGCAAAATAAAATGAACTTGATGAGATGTAATGCAATCAGGTTATACTGAAAGCAGGTTAGCTTCCAAGATACATGACACGAAAGGAATATCTGAGGCCAGGAGAAAAATTCAATTTGATCTCATGTCATTTATATTTCAGTTTAATTAAAATTATATATAAATAATGTGATTGTTCTGTACCTCAGAATTTACTTATTTATCTTCTGATGCAGTAAAACTTATAATTTAGTAACAATTGTTGGAGCTCCCTAGATAATAATTCTATGACCTTAAGAGGCAAATGCCATTCTGAGGCTTCTACACTAAAATAATCCAGCAGAAAACTGAGTCTCAATAAAAGTGCATTCAGTTTCACTGATGCTGATTGAGAGCTATGTCTGCATGATGTGAATATGTTTCAGTTTTTCCTCTAATTTCTATGAACTAAAAACTATTCATTAGCCCTTTAAGCTAACAGCTGAATGCTGAGACAAGGCACAGCTTTAACTATCAGCCTCAGCCATGACACATAGCCCCTTAGTTGCATCTCAGACAACTTCTCAGGATTGTTATTGTGCACCACCCGAAGCTCCTGTCTGGCTGGGGAATTTTGGAAGTTGAAGTCCACACATCTTAAAGTGGCTAAGTTAGAGAAACACAATGCTAGAATCGCCAGAATCGCCAACATTTGCTTCTTTGAAGTGTTATGGGCTCTTTGCAATTTCATGTCTAGGCCAGACAATACAAAGCCAGTTTGGTCTAGTGGTTAAGGCACCAGACTCGAAAGCAGGAGCTATGAGTTCAAGTTCTGCCTTAGACATCAAAGCCAACTGGGTGATCTTGGTCAGTCACTCTATCTCAGCCCAACTCACCTCACAGGGTTGTTGTGGGGAAAATTGGAAGAGGAAAGTGTATTGGATTTGTTCACAAATATTAAATAAAAAAAAAAAGATAAGATAAAATAAAAAAAATAAAATAAAATAAAATAAAATAAAAAAATAAAAAAATAAAAAAAAAAATAAAATAAAATAAAATAAAATAAAATAAAATAAAATAAAAAATAAAATAAAAAATAATAAAATAAAATAAAATAAAATAAAATAAAATAAAATAAAAAATAAAATAAAATAAAATAAAATAAAATAAAATAAAATAAAATAAAATAAAATAAAATAAAATAAAATAAAATAAAATAAAATAAAATAAAATAAAATAAAATAAAATAAAATAATAAAATAAAATAAAATAAAATAAAATAAAATAAAATAAAATAAATAAAATAAAATAAAATAATAAAATAAAATCCCTTTCTAGCAGGGAAGGATTTAAAATCTTAGCAGCAGAACATAGAAATTACTAATGATCATCTTTCTCAAATTTAAACAAATGGAATAGTTTAAATTGTGTATGATATAATACGACCCTCAAAATTTCTGCATGGTATAATGGAAGATAAAGGAGAATTTAATATTTGAACACTTACAAGTTTCTAAATGCCTGACTTCATATTTCTTGTAATAGAATATGTGAATTTTATAAGCAGAACTCTTCCAGTTCATATTCTCAATGTCTGACTTGGGGGAAAAAAGGCTTTATTGTGTGTATGTACATTCTCCCTTCACTGACTTGAATATTAATTATGCATACATTAAAATGGAAGGGGGGGGGGACAGCAAAATTTCAGTGCCTGGAAAGATCATATTGTATACAAGATAGTAAAAAAAAAAAAAAGAACCCAGTCAAATTAATAGTCCAGGTTCATAGTATTCTAGTCTGTGGGAGATTCTTCCAAGAATAACATCAAACATTTAGTATCACTTGCAACAAAGGACTGAGTTAATACTGAACATAGTAAAATATGTCCTTTTTAATATTCAATATCTTTCTGTTAATTTGCATGTATATGTATATATGAGTGAATTTCAGTGGTGAGTGAATATAAATTATACTCCTGACTCGGAATACATACTGGATATTTTCCTAGGACCTATATACAACAAAGGAACAGTATGAAGAAGTTTCAAAACAAATAATTACAGCTAACAAACAGCTTGGAAACATGAGACATATGACAGCTTGGCTACTACCTGTGTCTAGTAATATTGATCATAACACAAATTCTTAGGACTCTGCTGCAGGAGCAAGCATACATTAAAAAAAAAAAGATTTCCAGGGTCACTAATACCATGGCAGTGGTGTGTTGACATCAACAAAAGGAGAGAGTGTCAAACATTTTGGCTTTGCTTGTTTCGTGCAAAATTTCAGGGTCTCCAAAACAGCAAAAACGTAACAGCAGGTATTCTCAACCCTGCTACATGAATTTCCCCCTATTGTTCCTCATACCCAGGATGAAGTGTGAGAAATAAGCACTTGCCAGCTTTGATAGCTTTTTTTCTTGAATGTCTGTGCAGAGCACCACAGCAGTGTTATGCATAAGCAGTCATAGGTCCCTTTAGTGGAGGTGAGGAATCTGTGGCTGAATTACAATTCCTAGCAGACTAAGCCAGCAGTGACCTAGCAAAAGAAGAGAAACAGTTCAGCAGCATTTCGAAAGCTGTGGGTGACCTGCCCTTGCTTGTGTGTTTCTGAGGGGATGGTGAAAGTCAAATCCAATTCTCCATTTTAGCTTTTGGAGCCTCCTGATTTGGGAAAACCTGTCTGGATCTGTGCTTCTATCCATTTTCCAATACAAGATGTATCCAATACAAGATGAACTCTATGGTTTATTTGAATATTTCATTTTTCAAACATTCCCAGAGATTAAAAATTATAAAACTTCTAGAGAGGGTTTTGTTCTGCCCCATTTCCTACTACCTTGCATACCATTTTATACCTTCTAATCTATCCTGCTTAGCATACATTTCCTCACATATGGCAATGACCATTCATTTCACAGTCACTTAGATCTTAAATCTTATAGCAATTAGTCAAACCTTAGTGCAACCTTATGTTAGGAGATTCCACAATCCTCTGTTCATATTTGCCATCCTGGGTTTCTCCGTTACTGAGAAATGCTTACACAGATCAGCAATTGCCAGCTAAAGCACAAAAATCTTTTGCTTAATGATTCTGTATGTTTTATTGCATTCTAAGCATCATTTCATCTCTGCTATAAATTAATAGAATCTTCAGCTGCTTGCCTAATGTACCCATAGGTACAATATCTTTAGAATACATTTGTTATAAATAATAAAGCTGTTTTGGATATTAAAAAGAAAATATTTTGGAATTATCTGAATTAATGCTATCTAAAGATTCCAGGTCCCAGACCCCTATTCTCATGAGGCTAGAATAGGTCCTTCAAAATGTTATTTTTATTTACATTGCAGTTGGTGCAAAAAGTTCTGAAATTCATTGATAAAAATAGATAAAAATAAGTATCTTCCCAAAGTTAGTAAATTATTGCACCTTTTGCTCATAGCTTGCTGATTAAGCTGTTTAGGAAAGAAAGTGCATCAGCATCTAATATCACATACTCATGACATGGAAATGTGTCCCTGAATGTACAGTTAATCCTTTCTTGTAGAGTTAATGCTTTGTCTCATATAAATTATGATTGGAAAAAATTAGAAAGGGCAGCAAATATTTTGCAAGATGTATTACAAAATGAAAGTAATCTTTTAAAGCTCCATGAGAGTTATACGAATGACAAAAATTTGGTTTTCAATTAAGAGGACTACAATACTGTATATGATCAAATACACAACTATACAAGAGTTGGGTTCTGGGGACTGGACCTGTTTTACAGAGCTTGTAAGGACATATGTGAGCATGGTCAGATTTAACTTGGACACACAGTCACACTGTTTCTTTCTGTTATGCCTATACACATCTTTATGGGCATGTCCTTCATCCTCGTTGTAATTTTTACAGGTATTACAGAGTTTCTCGGCCAATAACCAACCCCAAAATCACTAGCAAAGACCAGAAAAGAGCAGGTGAGGGATTTTAGTGTTCTGCCTAGCAATCATTACAAAGAAGGACCTTACCCTTAAGTAAAAACCAACTATGTCCATCCTAACCCCTTCTCAGAATTTTGTAGCAACTCTGCATCAGTTTCTTGACTTGGTGGTGGTCTTCATGGTTGCAGATCAATGGGGTGAACTCTTGGTGTTTCTGTTTGGTGTCAGACTGAATTCAGATAACAGTGCTGAATGTCTAGGCCTCCACATGTTACCAACAATACTCTTACAATATTGGCTGAGACTACTAGGGGTTGTAGTTCAAAGTGTAGGTCACTTTATTTTATAAATGCAGGCAGATAGCATAGGTTTCTACTTTGCACTGTTGATTACTCAGAAACTGCAAAGGTGGTAGAAGGCATAGCTCATTCTAGTGATTAATGATTTATTATTCAAATTATTCCTATTTCTACCTAACTTTTTCAGAATATTAACATGAGGTGACTTACTATAAATTCCACTTCTGATGAATTCTCTGTTCTGTAACTTCAGGATGGAGTGGGAGAAAGAAGGTTGTAACACATGCTGTTCTTTTCCTTGCTGTTCTGAATTTAGGAATAACTTGTGGGACACAAGGTAATGGCTCATTTTCTAACACTAATTTATGTGTTAGTGCCCAATGATTTTGTGGGCCATATACTGTATATGTAAAAACTATATCAGAATAGTTATATCAGCGGTCCCCAACCTTTCCAGCTCCGCATACCGGCAGTGGTGGTGGTAGATGGCAGCAGCAGTGGCTGGGGGGAAGGGATGGTTTCACACACACAAATGGAGCTTCACACACTTGCCCATTGCTTGCATGGCCCGGTTTCCAATGGTCCATGGCCCGGTACTGTTGGGACCATGAACTGGGGGTTGGGGACCCCTGAATTATATGGAAACTTCATTTTCAAACATAGGATAACTCTGGTGCCAGAAGTGTGAAATGAATAGTAAATAATAACTACCATCTGATGATCTTATCTTTGCATTGCTTGAAAAAGAGTAATGGACTAAATTAATGACTCTTCTCTTGTGATAAAGACCTTGATTCGAGACAAAAATAAATTAATAGAAAGTTGAAGGGATCTTAAAACTAATATAGTCCAGTTTCCTACCAAGAAGGAAAATCCCTTGTACAGCATCTCTAAAACTTGACCATTAGTTTTGGCACTGGGAACTTAAAAAAAAAAAAGTACATACTGATTGAAGCTATTCTTTTGCCAAAGTACCCATTCCATAGGATTCCTTCCCAACGTTTAACTGAAATCCTCTTTCTTGTTATTTGAAGTGGTAAATTGTTATCCTTTGAAGTAACCGAAAACAAATTTCCTGCATCATCTTTATGATAGTACTTCTGATATTTGAAAGAAAAGCAGAAATAAATCCAATTTTGTGCAGCTGTAATTCCTGAGAAACCAAATATTCTAATGAAGGAAACCAAGACCTTTGTTCTTCTTGGCTCAACTGGATTCATCTGCTACAACAAGAACAAAGGGAATTGTGACAGATTATAATTGAGCAGCAAAGAGGCAAAGCTGGGGAACAAGGGGGTGAAAGCTTTACACAGAAATGAAGTGTAGAAATTGTAGAGAGTGAAAATTACTTGAAGATAGTGGCCATAGACGAAATAGTTGCTGTTACACATAGTCTTTTCCTACTCTGCGGATTAACACATGTCATGTGATTAAAAAATAGGGCTGAGCAGCATTTCAGATCTGAAGGCAAAGAGGTGCTTCAGAGTGCGCTGTGATCCTCATATAACACCTGTTTGTTTCTCCTTAAAGCAGATGCATCTTTTCTCAGGATGATCTGATTTCCCTTATTTGAAGCAAAACTCAAACGTTTTTACAAAGTAATTGGACAGAGGAAAGTCTAAAGGACAAAAATAAAAGCAAATAAGGGATAAACAATGTGATTTCATCACAAGAGATGGGCTAACAATAGCAACATTATAGTTATCAACAACCTCCAGCAATGATGCCCTGGATAAGTCATGTGGTTGGCACTCATTCCACTTCCTTGGTTTTTTTTTTTATTTGATCTTTTCCTGGGAAATTGGCACCCTATTTAGCTTGGCATCCTAAGCAACCACCTGATTCCCCTTTATGGGCAAGCTCACCTGCAGACATGATGAGATTATCTACATTATGAATTATTAATAGCAAAACTTACTCAAAAACGTCTTGGTATTTTTAGAATTTGTAGTTCCTGGTTCTGATTTCAATCTGCCACACTTGCCAACAGAAATTAGGTTGCAGCTAGTTCAACCAGAAATTTTTAAAAACGATGTGACTTTGTCTTTCTAAAGTCACAATTTATAGCTACAGGCTACATTCTTTTTTCAAAGGGCACGTATTCCACTAATTAAGGGTAATGGAAATGACAGCTCTGTATGAAGGGAACTTAAGATTTCATAGAAAATAATTTTTGCAACAATAATAGTAATGAAGAGAGAGGAGTGTAATCCTAGAGATGTAAATGTTAGCTGTTGGGTAATATAATAAATATATATAAATAAAGTAAGCAGTTGAATACCCAAGATACCCTGAAATTAGAAAGACTTAATTCTCTGCAGAAATATATAGAATTGCAAGAAGAATTATACATGGAGTTCTTTTGATTTAAAGATTATGCTCAATCCTTTTCAATCTGTTCTTTGCTTGTGTGTTGTCATATGCCGTCCAGGGTCTGAAGGTGGGAGTGTACATCAGCTACCAATTGGATGCCTTTCTCTTTGACCTTTAATGCTTGAATGCATGAATGAAGTGCCTCCATACAATCATTCAAGCAAACCTCTTTGCTGATGACTATGCACTCTCGGCACACAAAGACACTGATCTACAATTGATGCTGCACAAATTCTCCAAGGCTGCTGTGCTCTTTGGCCTCACTATCAACCTTAACAAGATAGAAGAACTTTACCAGCCCTTGCCAAATCAATCCCATAGGACCAAAAACATTGTTGACATCACTCAGCTGACAAATATAAAGAGCAGTAATACTTTGGGAGCATTATCTTAAGTAATAGGTCTTTGGACAAAAAAAATTACTCCAGGATCAACAAGACCAGCCAGTTTTGGGAGTGACTGCATACTAGAGCACTCAATCAGCACAACGTCCCTATCACCACAAAGCTGAAAATCTGAGCTGTGGTTATTTCTCCCTTCCTAACTGGATATGAGTCCTGGACTCTTTACGACAACACATCAAATAATTAGAGAACTCATTGCTCCATCCTTGACATCTGTTGGCAAGACTGTGTCTCCAACCTGGAGGTATTGGATTGTGTGACTTTTAGTCCCTGATTACAGAAACCGGATGCAGTGGGTGGGACATATCATCAGAATAGATAACCACTGTATGCCTCACTAGTTGCTTGATGGTACACTTGGGACTGGGTAGATAATTGATGCTCATCTAGTCCATCAATTGCACCCTTTCCTAGCCTGGAAGGCCTTGCTCTCAGTCACTCATGCCCTGGTCACCTTCTGTTTGAATTATTGCAATGCGCTCTACCCTTGAAAACCACCCAAAAACTACAACTAGTCCAGAACGCAGCAGTGCACACAGTGATAGTTTCTCCTAAGTTTGCCCATCTAACACCTCTGTTGTGTGAGCTACACTGGCTTCCATGTGTAGCTTTCTTTCCAGGTGCAATTCAAGGTGCTGGTCATCATCTTTAAAGCCCTATGTGGCACAAGGCCAGATTATCTGCAGTACTGCCTTTCCCTAAGGAGATCTACTTGTCCTACCAGGTAAGATAGGGTGGACACGCACTTAGTTTTTCCCCTTAAACATTGCCTTCTTATGGAAGCTAGGAAGCATACCTTTGTCATGGCAGCCCCTCTCTTCTGAAGAATTTTGAAATTCAGAACTTCTAGTCTTCTGTAGAAAGGCAAAAAGAAAGTTAGAAAGGCACAAGAAAGGCAGCACCTTGCTTTTGAAAACTGCTGAAATTCAGCACTCCTAGTCTTCCCATAAAACACTGAAGACCTGACTTTTCCCCCAAGCACGGGGATAAGGTGAGGTGACTGCATATTGGAAGCTTGAGTTGGTGCCAGTTTTTTGTTTTTAAGGTGATATACTCTCAGGATTAAAAACTGTTGGGCATTTGCACGAAATAAGAGGAACTGAAGGGGGGAAAAAATCAAGGGCTACTATTCTTTTTTTTTTTTTTGCCATACAATTCTTCTTTCTCTTTCATTCTCATTTTTTATTTTCCAATACCTTTTCTTCTTTCCTCTATTCCCCTGTATATCTATGGTAAAAATAGGAAAAATAGTTTGATTACTTTTACAGTGCAATTTTAAGCATGCCAATTCATAAGACAGGGGGCTTACTCCTAAGTTACTCTGTCCAAAATGGCAATCATAGGGAGCAGTTCTCAATACTAGCTAGGACTGGGGTCCCTAACCCCCAGGCTGCAGCCCACTACCAAGCTGTGGCCTATTTGGAATTGGGCCATGCAAGTGGCTGGCCAGAGTGCATGCACACAAACGCACAACTCAACTTATGCAAGTGCCAGACTGGCAGGCACTCTAATGCATGTGCACCAGCCCACTGCTCACGCAAGTGTTGACCCGGAATTAGGAGACAGCATAGGAAGTATCAATTGTGAATATGTGCAGATGGCCCTGCTGTCTTTGGGCACTTGCAGAGTCATGGATGCAAGGTCATGAAAGGGCAGCAAGGAAAACACCCAATGTCCTAACCCACCTGGGAACATATGATGTCTTTAGGGAAACACCCAAAAGGGAACATTTTTAGCTACTTCTGCTTTCTCCCTTCTTATCTACCAGACTTACTGGGTGAAATCTTTATCTTATGTATGTCAGCTTTGCTGGGTGGATTGCTTATGTAATCAGAAAGAATAAATATCAGGACTTCTTGTCATTCGGGACTTCTCTCTTTTAGAGGAGCCCGTCTTTGTTCAGCTGAATAAAAAATGTAAAGCTTAAAGGCAACTTCTGGTTTCCTGTATTTTTTATCAATCAAAACCTCAGAACCTGTACAACACAAGTCAAGCTACACGTGTGTGTGCTGGCCCACCACTCATGCAGCCCAGTTCCCCTTCCTCTCTGCCCCCTAGCTGGGCCACCAAGCTGCAAAGGTTGGGAACTGCTGAGCTAGGAGATTAGTTTTGTCTAACCTGATGATTATCAGATCTGCTATGCCTATATTTTCCAGCATCCCTGCCCACTATAGCTATTCTGAGCAGACAAGAATAAAGTCAATTGTAAAGTCCTTTGTTCATTTATTTACTCCATGAGCTCTGACTACAAATATGTAGCACTGGACTGTAAATGACCTTTTTCAAAGGACTTCCATAGTTTCTACATTGCTATTCATGTAACTAAGTTCTATTTAATATAATTTAAGAGTTAAAACTTTTAAAAAATCCTTGCATAAATTATTTACTGTGCTCATTTTGGAAACTAGTGGTAATTACAGTGACTAGTTAATTATAACTTCATCGTAACTTGACAACAATGCTAATAATGCAGTTGAAGAAATGTGTGTGGTTGATCTTAATTGGAGGAGATGACATTATTTACCAGAATAAGTGATGGTACATAATCTCACATTCCTAATTATCACTGACAAACCAACATAAAAAGAAGTGGAGTCTTCATTCTTTCAGCTGAAGCCTCCAAATATTATTTATTCACTGCATGTCTGAACTATTCAGAATTTGTATTAGGTATAACAGGCAGGTCAACATTTTGTTTTTTTAAGCAAACATTTCTTATCCTATCTAATCTTAATTTAACTTATTAAATCCCATTATGTGATGACCTAGTAAATACACAGATTTTTACTAGGCTTATCAAATACTCTGTGTAGCCTCTATTCCACAGGTTAAGACTAATTTGAGCATAATATAGAATTCTATCAAATTGGTGCCCTCTAAGAATACTTGATTAATAAGATCATGCAAGTTGTAATACAAAATGCTTAGATAGTACTAAGTTGAAAATAACTGGACTCAGGCATGAGCTTAGATAAACATCACTCTGTATCTTGGTACAATTCTATTTTTTATTTCTAAAGTACATCTCTTAAAAATTATCATGTTTTTGACATCATGCTGCATGAAAAAAGAAATTTGCATTTCTTGTACCACTCATTTTATTTTTATTTATAATTCTTATTTCTAGTTCACTAGCTTCTATTGTCCCCACAATAATCAAAGAAATCAGTTCTTGATTTGCAGAAGGCGTTTAAAGTCTTTTTTTTCTTATTATTAAGAGTAGCATTATTTTGTAGGATTAGAGTTAATATATAAAATTGCAGCACTAGGATGTCCAATGTGGATAAACACAGCATTACAGAAGATTTTTTTAAGGAGGATGTTTGCCTTTAATCAAATCCTTTCATTCACAAGTTTATTGCTTTGTGATTAGCTTGGAGGGTGGAGTGATAAACAGTCTTTTAATTGTTGATTAAATAGCCTTTATTAATTGACCCAATTCCAGTACCTGATGGTGGAGAGAATGATGCTTTAATTGCTGACTTTTCCTCATTATTTTTTAAATAGAAAATCAGTGTTACTGGAATGTTGAAAAAGGAAATAAAATTAAAAAAAATTAAATTTAAAACAGGAAAAATATAATCACATCGTGACTAAAAAGAGACCCAGAACAATTTAAAGTTTATTTAAGGAACTGTTCATGAGTGATTTCTGCCAGTAATTACCCACCAACATTAATGAGGAAGATATTAGGACTGGATTTATTTGTGTAAATAAAGAACTTGATCAGAAATAAAGGCTTCGTTAAATAATATGTAGGTTATATGGACTATATAACCTTTCACTGTGGGATTCAATGTGCAACACTATCTCTAAAGAACTCTGGTGTAAAGTAGCAGAACAACACTTTAAAAAAAAACAGCTTAACTTAACTGATAAATAATTGGGTTTTTTTAATAATTTTTTTAAATTATAATTATATTTTTTATAATTATTTTTTAAAAATAATTTTCATCTGTTTTCTTCCCAAGTGCCCTATCATTACTGTACTGTTCAAAGTATTCTTATGCTATGCTTATGATGCAGAGTGTCTTCCACATAGAACAATCTATTAATATTATTTTGAATTTACCCAAACTACATGGAGTTGGCATGATAGATCTGTCCATTTGGGGTGGCTAATACCTTAATTTTTGTGCTGATATTTCAGCTACACAGAACATGTTTTCTTCCACCTTCATCTGAATGTGAACACAGCCCACCACAATGTGTGGTGTATAGAAGCTGTTTTTGTTCTGGATTTCTGCTGATATGAAGATATTGGGACTACCATCATTTGCATTGAAAACATGGTTTTGACAGCAAGCTTAGGGACCCCATTAGGAGCTGATCAAAAACTTTTTAAAAATTCTGATGTCACTGCCACAGGGTGGGGTGGAAAGTTCCATTGTGAATTTTTAACTGTGGATTTTTAATGTTATATGCCAACTGGAGTCACTCTGTGTAACTTAGGTGGCTATATAGCTTTGTTTAATAAATAAATAAAATAATTTGCACAATCCCAAAGCAGATTCCAATTCTGGAATTTCTATATTCATCACCATAACTAACGAGGTTTGTATTTGGAATTATGAAATTATTAAGTACCTAACTGTAGTCCTATGAAATTAAACTGTTGTTAGAAACTGAATTTTCAGATTCAAATCTCAAGATAAATTGATTTTTCATTATATTATAGTAGCAAAAGTATACATACCTAACTGGAAGTAACCTCTATGAAAAAGAATGAGATTTGTTTTTGGACAGGCATCTGGAATTATGCTGTTTATGTTTGTATTCCCTCAAAATAATGTTATTTTTCTGTTTTCCAAACATATTATTACTCTTGTTTCCTTTAGTACATTTGTCTTCTTTCTTGTCAAAGCAGTGAAAGTGCTTTGTTTGTTCTCTACCTTGTGATAGATATCTATAGAACAAATAATCCCCATTAATTTATAGTAGCTCTTGACAATCCACATAAGATAATCTTCATAACAACAAAGCAGTAATAGAGAATAAACCCATTAACTGACGTTGTTTAGTTCAAAAATGGTCTTTTTTACACATCTACAAAGATTTATAGAATTTGTTCCAGTAAGAAAAGTGTAGAGCAGTAGAGAAATATTTCCAAACTATTGGGCAGCCCCTATCTTTTTCTCTGCTAATTTTAAATTTTTATTTAATAAGTTATGCTTCAGAAAAGCAAAACATTTGCCATAACAGTATCCAACATTTTTCAACACTGGGGATTTTTTTATTCAACATGCTTTATTATTCATAGAAAAAAAGACATTTGTGAAATAGCTGCATATTTTTTAGAATAGACAAACTGAGTATCCTTTTACTTTTTATAAAAAGTATTTCCTTTTTTATTAACATATGAAGCATCTAAGTTGATTACTTTATTGCAATTCTATCTATAATATAGGAATCTCCCTAGACTGTTTGCCTTCCCTTGGGAACAGATAGATAAGGTTTCATGGACTTTAAAGGGGTCAGGCCTCTTGAGGCTGTACAGTGAGTCAAGGCTAATTCCGTGCTTGATTCCTCCTGCCTGCCTGGCTGGGCATTTCCCAACAAAAAGCTATGTATACAATATGAAGCAAATGCATCATTTTTAGTTCAATTGATGTAGCTAAATTTAAGCTTGTGCTTAATACTAACTGAAATCAATGCATTATTGCATGTTTTTTAAATATTCATTTTATAATATAAATTTATATATAATATAAAAATGCTTGTGGGCAGGACACTAATTTGTTGGCCTCTATTTCTGTTGACCCAAATTGGTCTCTGATCTATAGAGACTTACAGATTTGTCACATGAAGTGCAGCTTTTTAGAATTCTATTCTATTTTTCTAACCTTTGAAATGCCTAAAAAAAAACAAAAAACAAATCCACATACATGCAACACAAGTCATAGATTAAAGTAAGATCAATGATATGAGGACACAATCCACTTCCAATTATATTTTCAGGAGAGCATTGCATTTCATTATCTTGCTGCCAATTATTCTTCTCTACTTGTTTAATGTTGACATGAATGTAGAGTGCTTGCCCATAATTTACACACAAGTGTGCTCCTTGACTAATGGGTTAAATTAAAGATGCCAGGGATGAGCTTCAACACATTTTGAATTAATTCCAGAAGAGTAGCTATATTTTAGTAGATGATGTCAAAGATATACTGTAATTTTAGCATTGATTTTACAGGTTAAGTTTGTATCATAATATATTGACATTGTACTTTATTCAAGACTTGCTTTGGGGTGTTGCCATATACAGCACTGAATAACAGGCTAATAAAAATGGTTCATAGGAATTGCTTTCCAACCCTCCACTGACTTGGGTTTTCCATTATATTTTCTTAAGGCTGACACCTGAATTAAAGGTTAACCAACATAGTTTAATGAATTGTCTAAAGGACCATACACAACAAAAATACACATCTAATACCATGTAGATGTTGCACTCTATGCATATTTTAAAGGAATGGGCATTTGTAATAAATTCACATGGGCATCTTAGGAAAGTAAAAGATAACATTTTAGCAATACTTGTTCCAATTAAAAGCATTTTTTCCATTCCATTCAATCATGTGCAATTTTCAGAGGCAGCCTGGAGAAGTCCCTGCAAAAATTGAGGCACTTTTTCCATAGGAAAAAAGGTAACCGATAACAGTGCAGTAACCTTATAAAAAAGTTATTTATCTTTCCCTCTAATTTTCAAAAAATATGGTTTATGATACTATAAAAGTTTACTAACCCCATACATCTATAAAACCTTTCATTTTATATATATGCTAATAATTAAGAAACATGCTTAAAATATACTAAACTCTGGTTTCACTTGTATCACTTTTTTAAAAAATACAATAAATTTGATTGTGTAACAAGACTTCCAAAGTGCAACTGTGATAGCAGTTTCCATTTTCTAACCAGTTAAATTTATCTTAATGGTTTCAAACATTAACAAACAAGGAAGTCAATATATTCTATTCTGCCATAAACCAGGATGAAATGATATATGTACTATCCAGAATATTTGAGACTGACTGGTTTATTAATATCATCTTCAAATTAATGCCAGTATGTCATTCTAGTAAAGTATTTGCTTTGTTAAAATTGTGTTCCATCTTTTACATGTACTTAATCTATTCTCCTTTTTAATCACATTTCAGATGATATAAATCAAGCATCTAATTTTGTTGAAAACTCAGTGACAATTAATTCATTTGCAAAATATTTTAATTATTTTAACTGAAATGAGAAAGATATAAAAGGAGCATATTCAGAACACAATCTTCAGAAACCCTGTAATCCGAAAATTCTAATGTTATTTTTTTAAAAAACTGACTGCATCTTGGAATACAGCACTTTCCAGCTTTTATAGGTGAAAAATTAAGTGGTAAAATATTTATTTGCAGCAGGAGCTTGAAACAAGAGCATCAAGCACTGATTGCCACTTTAGCTGTTGTTTATTTATAAAGTTCTAGGAGACGTGGTAGCACAGAGGCTTAATTACGCTGAATGTGCTAAGCAATTGCCAGCACTCTGATGGTTTGAGTCCAGTTCTATGGGACAGGATGAGCTCCTGTGTCTTGTCCCTGTCTCCTGCCCACCTAGCAGTTTGAAAGCATTGTTTGCGAGTAGATAGATAGGTACCACCATTTTGGTGGTGGGAAACTGTTGGCTGCATTCTGCACAGGCAGCCAGAACTGGTGCTGGATTGCCCAGATGTGATTGGTGGAGGAGCAATGGAGGAAAGTCCTGGATAAACTGGGTTCCTCTGAGAACCTTGCCGGAAGCTAGTTCACTCTCTTGCAACAGACTAGCAACTGTCTGCTACCAGGACTTCTATTATGTGCATAACATTGTAGCCTTCCTGACCTTGTATGCCATATGCTAAATAAATAAATAAATACAAAGTTCTCCCTTTACTGTTGATGAATTTGATCAATTCTCTCTCACACACTCTCTCTCTCTTTTTGTACGGTACTAAATCAAGGTCCTGATGTTTTGTTAAAAAGTAAGATATGGCAAATCCAAATGAAATTACTGCAACTCATCCAGCTGCAACTACTTTACCAGAGACATGTTTGGTGGTGATTTTGATTTTGCTACTATTATTAATTTGGGATGAGGAGGACTATGGGTGATTGTTGATGAAATGGGTTCAATTTATTTAGTTGCAAGTAGCCTGGCATAAAATGCAAGTGTTATATTGCAGTTCAAAAATCCAAGAAAGCTTGTGAAGTACTAGTACTGTATACCTTAAGCAGTATATTGTAAGGGGATGAAGTCCTACAGTCAAAATCCCAACCGGTGTTATGGTGGGAAACATAACTATATACTCATTTTTTAGGGATTCAAGCTATTGAAAACCAAAGGGAAATGTGACAACTTTCTATTCTTTCCCCAGTATATTTTAGCAACAAGCAATAACACTAATTTGCCAAATGAGATAGAAATAGTCACATGTCTTGTTCCCTTCTGGAACATTTAGTTGGAGTCTGTGCAGGCACAAACCACATATTTCTCCTCAGCTATTGATTGGACTTCGCTAATGGTCTTACTTATGGCTATTGGAAAAGTAATCACTCTGTTGAATGCAGTACAAGTATGTAAAATGGTAGTGACAACAAAATATATGGAGATAAATTATGTTTTTGTTTTTATTATCATGTGTTATTATTCAATTAATCATATATAGATAGCCCATAAGGGGACATATATATCTTCTTTTTCCTGGGCCACTAACTGATGTCAGCTGCAATGCAGTGTTTGGTTGACAATTTGGCAACTCAATCAATATTTAAGTAATTTATGATCAGCTTCAAATAATCATATCCTATTGATTGACATGCCAAATGCTTGGCAGCCTAAGAAATTATGGATCATGCAAATTGCTGCCTTCCCACAAGTTCAATTAAGCATCTTTATGTTGATGTAATTAAAACAGCAGTGGCATCTGAAATTTATCAAACATGATAGGCCAAGTAAGATAGCTTTCTAGAGTGGTAAAAATAACTTTATGCTACAAATTGTTAGTATTTATTTTCAAAACACTACTGAATTTGGGTAAGTAGAGATGCATTTAATCATTCTCTTTTCTTATTTCCCATAAGAGATTACAATGTTTAATTCATTCATTTTGACTGTCATGTGCAATAATTTCAAGTGTTACCAGTAATGGTTTATTTCAAAAGAGTACAAACTCCCAAGATACGCTGTTGTAAAAAGTCAAGTCACTTCATTTGGTCTTGCCAAACTTTTATTCCCAGCAAGCTTTGGAGAATATTTGGTAAAAATTAACTCCCCCCCCCCCCTGGATTGGACTTGCTGGCATTATGGAGATTTTCCAGTATATGGTCCATGTGTTACATGAAGCTCTCAGAATCATTTTCTGCAACCTACAATATTACTTTATAAGTCCTGAAGACACTGCCCATAAGGACATTTGTATGTTGGCCTACATGAAGCAAGCCATGAAGGGAAGTGGTCTAGTCTCATCAGGTCTGTTGGCAAGAGTAGGACTTGATTAGCTGAGCTAGGTAGCCATTGTCCTAAAACCTTCTTTGGAAGTCAGCACCCAGCTTGGAACTGGACCTGAAGTTTACTCCCAGCTTGGAACTGGACCTGAAGATTTTTCTTTCAACACTTCCATGCTAAGAATCGCTGCTGTCTAAAAATTCTGCCTGTTCTCATATTTCATGCCAGGTAGTGCTTCTGAGATGGCATTGGGGTCTGTGGACAAGGAAGATAGGCTGGATGGCTCAAGAATAGTGGGGTGTCCTAAAGAGAAAAGAAGAAGGCAGCTGAGGAGGAAGGCCAGGTATATCTCTTTGCTGTGTAAAGAATGGGAAAAACAAAGTGAAGAAGCCTGTTGCCTTAACCACTATAATTGGCTCCCTTTCTGTCTACTAGGGTTATGCAAAGCATTTAAAAGTCTACAGTTTTTCATAGCAGCATTGGCACAGGCCAAGTGTCTCTACTCAAAGATTTGAAATAGGCATGTCCTCTGGAAGGCTGACTCAACGGCTTCAAGATCATCTCCACAAGCATATCTATGACCAGCCACTTCACTTACCTGTCAGTTCTAGCAGAAGTTTTTTTTTCTGATCATACAAATCTGCATGCATAAACTGGGTAAGCCTTTGAGAAAGCTTTGTACTGTCTAATATACAAATTTTTGTCTGTCATCTGTCTGATGTTGGTCCATCCATCCATCCATCCACTAACAATTGGAAAAGAGCTGATGTAGTTCCCATCTTCAAAAAAGGGAAAAAAATGGACCCAGGAAATTACAGACCTATCAGCCTGACCTCAATACCTGGGAAGATTCTGGAAAAGATAATCAAACAATGAATCA